>JAVQJG010185925.1:0-20779 GCA_036024015.1 Craterocephalus amniculus | reverse complement strand
CCCGGAGCACCCTCCACAGGAGTTCCCGGGGGACACGGTTCTTTCCCATTGACATCTTCTTTGGTAGGATCTTATTTAATTGGCATTTTTTTATGTAAACATTAAGGTAGTTTAATGCTGATAGCCACCAGTATTTGGTGAGTTACAGTGACGAAAAAGAAAAAAACACAAGAGTTGGTTGGAATCTGTGACTTGTGTATGAAAAGAATGATAAAAAGGAACAAGAGATAAAAGGGTGAAGAAGAAGAAAAAAATGACAAATGAGGGAAGGAGAGTACTGTACAACCTTTGCAAAGTGTTGTAAATCAATGTGTATGTGTGTGACAGTGAGAGGTGTCCACCAGCGAGTTCGGGGATTGCCGCCGCGACAGGCACCGACAACCTTACGGCCACAACTCCGGCTGGCCGCCTCAACAATGGAGGCGCGGAACACGTCCCATCCGGACTCAGTGTCCCCCGCCTCCCCCGGGACATGGCTGAAGCTATGCCGGAGGTGGGAGTTGAAGCTCCTTCTGACAGGGGATTCTGCCAGATGTTCCCAACAGACCCTCACTACACGTTTGGGTCTGCCAGGTCTTACTGGCATCCTCCCCCACCATCTGAGCCAATTCACCACCAGGAGGTGATCAGTTGACAGCTCCGCTCCTCTCTTCACCCGAGTGTCCCGGACATGCGGCCGCAGATCCGACAATACGACAATAAAGTCGATCATGGAACTGCGGCCTAGAGTGTCCTAGGTGCACATATGGACACTCTTATGCGTGAACAAGGTGTTCGTTATGGACAATCCATGACAACACAGAAGTCCAACAACGAAACACCACTCAGATTCAGATCAGGGGACCGTTCCTCCCAATCACACCCTTCCAGGTCTCACCATAGTTGCCCAAGTGAGCATTGAAGTACCCCAGCAAAACGAGGGAGTCCCCAGAGGGAGTGCTCTACAACACTCCCTCCAAGGGCCCCAAAAAGGGTGGGCACTCAGAACTGCCGTTCGGTGCGTAGGCACATACGACAGTCAGGACCCGTCCGGCCCCTCCTGTGGGTGGTGGGTCCATGGGAGGGGGGGCCCATGTGGCCTCTTCGGGCTTGGCCCGGCCGGGCCTCATGAGCAAAGGCCCGGCCACCAGACACTCTCCCCCGTTCCCCACCCCCAGGCCTGGCTCCAGGAGGGGGCCGCGTCCGCGCGAGGGAAACACAGGTCCTTGGTGTCTCTCCATTAGGGGTCTTCGGGCCGCCCTTTGTCCGGCTCCCTGCCAAAGCAGGGAGCACGCAAACCCCTCCACCACGATAAGGTGTCGGCCCAGGGAGGGGTAAATGCAGTAAATACATAAATAAACTCAGATTGAACCATATGCCCTTGGTTCAAAAGTAAACTGATATAAAGTAATACCTCGATTAGCTGTTAGTGGTGAGCGATGTAAAGGTTAGATTTGAGCTATTCGGTCAAAAAGAAGATAATTTTCTAATATATTTTGATATCTTGCCAAAAGTAATCTGCTCTGGGTGTGTAGAGTAATAAGCAAGAAAATTGAAGCAAATTTTTACTTAAAAAAATTCTTGCTGAAATTTCACCAGAATGGTGAATAACCTTGTGCTGATCTTAACAATGGGGCCATGATCCAAAAGCAGATCTTAAAATCCACCATGAAGCAATTTGCAAGAGTAACTGTCTCAGTATATTCCCACAGTTGTTTAACTTTAATGTGACAGGGGGAAAGTCAGTATGTTTTAAACATGCCATGCCTACACAGCAAAAATAAATCCAGTTTTTCATTTTAATCACTTGCATTAACATCCTTAATGTTTGTCACAATAAAAAATAGTGATCTTTCTGTCATGCCCAAATCTTAACACAGAGATGAATCAAATTACAGATCTGTCACATTGTCATGACCTGCCTTGCTCAGCTTCCCCTGATGAGCTGATCAGTGTAATTGTGTAATGCTTCAGAACACAGCAGAGCTGCACTAATCCCTGAATAGAAAAATCTGATGTATGATATATTGTCCTGCACAGTGCAAACGAAGCAGGTGCTGAAAACACTCTCCTTACACTAATTACTGTAATTTTGAAAATGCCATAAACCAGAGGACAATAAATTTATTTATTGTGCCAGCTGGAACCACTGCTCCAACACATTGGAAAGTACATTGTTATATGCTGATTTTTCTTGCTCTGTCACTGCCATCTACTGGTTGGGTCAACCTGGAAGGTAATCAGCAGTTTCAGTCACATACAGTATTACTCAAGCAGACCAAGAACCCTTTGCCGGCCTGTTTCGAATTGGATCCAAAGATGCTATTCAGGAAAAGAAAATCTATGAATTTGTTCTTATTGGTCTTTTATTCTATTGCAGAATAAAAGTGCTATAAATGTGAGTCTGAAACTCCTGATAAGTAGATTATGTATCTTTCTTTTTTTCTGTATGGACCCAATTTTCTCAAAGAGTAAGTGCTACAATGGTAAAATGCTTTTAAATATTGCTGTGGCTTACCTTGATGGAGCCTATTTTGGTGTAAAATGGAGGGCTGTTCCAACATAATATCATCCTACACAATATCTGAGCCCCAAAGGTCCGTTTCCATTAACTGGAAAGGAAAAAAAATAAATCTCAGCAGCTCCCCTATTTTTTGCTTTACCCATACCTTCCCTGCTGCTCCTTTCTTCCACTGTTTTCTTTCTTTCTGGTCTTGTCAGCTGTTGCAAATGCATCCTGGCAAATGTGAGAAAAGCTCATGTGGAACTGCAACAGAGAAACAGGGTAAGAGCATGAAATAACACAACGCCCCCCCCCAACCTTGTTTTTTTAAGGCAGACAGACATTAAAAAAAGAGATGGTAAGATAGTATGTGAGTGTTAATCCACAGCACAGAGTGGTGTGAGACTGTCTTTGTGATGCTGCAGGTGCAGGCTGGATATATCATTGGGAACAGGTGCTGTGGTAGAATGTTTGCCCCTCACAGCTGCAGCCAAGGAGATTACTAGCCTGGCTTCCTGGTAATGAAGTTCCTATCGATTGGCCCACCACAGGTTCTTGTTTCTGCCTACTAACGGTGTGACTATTTCAAAGCTTCAGTTTGAGGTTTTCGAGTACATCAATTAAGGTATAAAATTGGATTTTGGGGAGGGCTCGATATGTTGATGGAAAATAATTACTCGGTGACTTTTTATACACCCATATTGCAAAACCTAAATCTGTTTTTGCTTTATGCGATAAAGAAAAAAAAAAGAACAGAAAATCTATTCTTGTTCAGACATTAATCTTTTCGCAATACTCCACCGTCACTGTTGCTTTTTTCTCTTCTGTGTTTCCGTTAAAGCAAATAGATTTAAAAATGGTGAAGACACTTAACTACTCAGAACTGTGCACATCTGACAGCTGAGATACTTATTTATCATTAATACTTCTTGCAGTCTTTTTGAGCACCAAAAGCATTTTCATAAAGTGCAATCATGTCTGGTAAGCTGCATTATGTAAATATTCAAGCACATTTTCATCACACCCAAGTATGACATTTTATGTCACGTTAGAAACATGAACCAAAAGTGTAAAATATAAGATCAAAAATTTATGCATGCACAGACTGAAGTGAGGAACTTTCTGTCAGATTTGTCAGATCAATAATTATGTCAATTTTTCTCCACGATCATGCGGCGGGATTTCAAAGATCTATTTGAAGGAAAAGGGGGATGGGAATAGGGAAAAGCAAACGGAAGAAGGAGGATGGATAAAATTTGATTTTTGGCTGTGTTTGATAAGTGCGGAGTGCAGAAGTCTCAAAATGTTATCTTATATTATGACTTGAGAGGAAATAAAGGATTTGACTGATATTAAAGTGCAATATTTGGATATTTATACAAAGTGTTAATTATCATTAATGGTATAGATTTTCTTTGAACTGATTTTAGATTTTTTTAATTAATGGTATAGATTTAACATTTAATCAACAAATTCAGTTTTAGTAAGGAGGCTTATTTTCCTTTACTAGGAATTTATTTTCATGGCTTACATCTACTGGGAACTGCTCAATGATATCATCAAAACATGATTACTGCATTGATATCATTTACATGTTCCGTCTCTTTTTGTTATACCTGATATTCTAAGCTGACAGAGCATTGAGGGATAGGAGTGACAGCAGTTACTGATGTGCAGGGAGGATGAACATCTTTTCAAAGAGGGTATTTTTCTTCTTTTTGCACAAAGCTCTGCCATCCAGATATAAACAGGAGGCTCAGTTATGTTTCAGAATTAATATAAAAGAGAAGAGATTTCTCAGAAGTAGTTCCTTCAATGGAGATGTACTCACAGTGAAGTTTATTATCTAGGATCATTGTGGGCAAAAATGTTTGATTCTGTAAATGCCACCTTTATCACGTTTCCAAGCAGCAACAGCAGGTTGTCAATATGACCCCTCTGGTGGTTCATAGGGTTTTGGAATATTGGCTGCTCTGGTGTTAGAAATAATTCCTTGATCCAGACGGTGATCCAGATCACTCCCCCAAAACTAATCAGTTGTTCCATATACCATTTCGTAAATTTGCTGAAAAATTTCATAGAAATCCTTCATTACTTTTTGAGTTATGTCGCTAACAGACAGTCCGGCAGACCGACGGACAGACAAAAATAATCTGCAGAAAACATAAAGCCTTAGCGGAGTCAATAAGTAAAACAACAGGTTCAACACGATAATAACATGACAACATGATTAATAAACAAGAGCCGTGATCAATGAACTTGAAGTATCATTTGACCACAGCAGCTGAGGTTTCCTGCCCATCTGCACATATGAAGTCAAAGAGCAAATAAGTGACCTTTGTTTCACCCGTGCATGGGTGTCTCCACTGATGTGTAGGAGATTCAGTCTCTCTTTTTGCCAATGTTATTTAGTCACTGGAATTAAGATGTTCCAGTTGCCCAAAATATATTATAATCAGATCAAATATTCATGAAATACCCATCATAATACCAAGTATATAACATTCCACCCCAGAAGTCTCTCACGTTGGCATTTCTATTAATGTTACATTAATAGAAGTGCCAACATGTGAGTCCTCCACATGACCCCCCAGGTCCTGTGAAAGGACTGGAACAGCTCAATAACCAAGCCATGGCAGTGTAGAATGGCAAAATTTAGATACAGAATTTGGTACCAAAGCTGCTTGATGCTTATTTTCTGAAAGAAACGGTTTATAGGTATCACAAAACAGCTCTAAGAACTTAGAGAACATTTAAAATCAACTCTTGCAGTTATTAGATCGCAAACTGCTGGGTCATTTGCACACCCTATGAGGCTTTTATCACCTAAAAGTGGCTTTTGTTGATTCACCCATAGTGAGTCAGAAGGAGTGAGTCACTGAAATATCAGAATGGCAAACGTGAGAACTGAGCTGTACTTAGCAGCTGCTAAGGGCATGTCACACCACGATCTGCGACAAAACACGTCCAAATCAAGGTGAGAAAAATCCCTGAAGGTCAAAAAACTAAGCATGACACTTTAAAGTAACATACTGAACATGGCACCTTCATGTGAAATATGTCACCAGCCACTTCCATCTTTTGTGTGACAGTTACGCACCTGCCCAACACAGCCAGAAAAATGGAAATGGTCAGTTTACAAATGACTAAAATCTTACATGTAAATTAGCAGATGAAATCCTGAGACAAAAAAAGCAACTGCTCTCTTTCTTTCCATCTTTTTTTCTTTTTCTCTCTCTTTGTTTCTTTTTTTCCTATTTTGTTTACCTGTGAAAGGCCTGCAGATATTTAGTAAATTAGAGATCCTGTGTTTTTATTTGGATGGTTAAACTGAAAGAATAAATGAAATAAATGACTACTATTTTAAAATAATACATGAATAGGCACTGTAGCCCACTAACTTTTGAAATGTCTCAAGGATTTTTTTTTAAAAGGAAGGTTTTATAGAGACCATCAATTGCATGATGTTATGTAAACCTAACACAAGGACAAAGCAGGCTAAATAATAAAGATTTCACGAGGTAATATTCGGGACATTGTACCGTTAAGCTCCTATAACTGGAAATGACAAACCTGTCCCAACTGTTCACTAATGCAAGTGATGTGCAGCGATACATCATCGGGATGCTATTGTAGCGTTGTTTTTATTGAGAACACTGAAGTGGCTTGATGTGACAGTGTGAGAGAGGATCTTTTAAGACAATGAGCTAGCTCAAGGTCAAATCTGACGAGACATTATGGGCTGAGCCTATCTGACTGTCTGAGGAAGCACAGAGGGGAATAAATGGCAGCATGTTCCTTCTCTCATTTTTCTTCTCTTTCCTCTCCTCTGTGGTTGGCATGCTGAGCAGGCCCATCTAAGATACAATTTGCTTGATATCTTAGATTACACTTTCTGGCTCCCCTTAGCTATGTTAGCGGCGTATGCTTCATGTTTTTTCTTTGTGAACATGAGTGCATTTAGATCAACGTGAAGCAGCCTGCCCTAATCAACATAATTCTATGCCAGAAAGCTTTCTTGGTGATGTATGTCCTTCTGCCCTCTAGAGAGTTACGAGTGGAAGGGAACGAAAGCCGAATGTGGATCCTCTGGTGTCCTTTTGACGGCATCTTTATTACCTATTTGTGACATTAGATCGAGAGCTCAAGGAAACAGCCAAGGAGAGGGCATCATTTGTGCCCCGTATCTTTCTGTGGCCAAATGAGGTAAAACTATTGGTGGTAACTACTGTATATGAAGAAAACTGTAGAGTTAGTAGAATTACACATGATGCCATCAAGTTGTCAGAGTAACGTCTCCCACCTTTCCACTGTGACTTTCACTGAGCCAAGGAAAAATGTAAGCATGCTATCACTGCCATGTCTGACACAATGTTTTTACCCCATCCTCAAACAGGCACTTCTCAACTTAAGAACGCATGTTTAAAGCTCAGATATCACAGCAAAATTTAAGCCTCCATTTTTAAGTTTCCTTACTGACCTTGTGTCCTCTCATGAGGACGTCCTAAACAATGTATTTTACAACTAAAAACTCAAAGAGGATTCAACAAACGCATGGCCTATTTTTACAGATGTATTTTGTCTCTTTTTTTTTAAATGAGGGAAAAAGAAATCATTGGTTAAACCGTTTTGGTCTGTCAGGTGTAGAATAGATTACTATGGATCTCTGAGGAGAGAAGAGAACTGTCAATTTTATATTGTGAAGCCCACCTGGAATAATAATCTTCAATGAGAAACATATTTTTATTCATTAGCTAAATGTAGAAAATTGACTAAAACTTGCCAAAGAGGAATGAGATGGTTACTACCTCCATCTGCTTTCGAATACTTCACCCATACACACCCTCTCTCTCACACACACACAGTATTCACATTTCAACTCCTGCATTGTCCATCCTTTATCACCCTTTATTCACGTGAAACAAAAAAAGACCTCCAGATGATGAATTTCCCAGCAACCTGTCTCAACTGTCCCCCCTCTGTGTGATTGTCAGCATCGTTTACCCTGGCCATATTTTCTCACTTTGCTAATTTACCCACAAGGTGACAGGGTGCTGGGAAACTCCTAAAAGTCCTCTGGCTCCAGATGTCTGGACCAGATGTCCTGTTATTTCTGGAGAGGTCCTGTGATTTTATTTTTATCTGTTTCCAGCTCTTTCCACCTCCTATGCAGCCTCCCCGTCTTCCCTTGTGAGATTAGCCCCATGTTTAGAATTCCTCTATACATCTTCTAATTAAAAGTTTACAAGTATAAACTGTGTACACCATCTTCTTTAACAAACTTCAATATTATTCTTATGGAATATAAATGAGTATACCTGTTACACCCCAAACACCCCATTAGACAGATGTTAACATGACACAGTATCCATTGCATGGTTTCTGTTGTTATTATGCGGAACACAGTAAATCAGCCAGATCACAGGCTGGTGCGGAGAACACAACCTTTTGATGTGATCAAGGTTAATTAGTATTCAAAATTATAATTCACATTATTAATCTTTTAAAGTGAATAATAATTACTTTTCTTTAATCCACACTGTGGGTTACTTGACAGCAGTGGTGCTTGTTTTTCATCTTTCATAATTTACATTAATCGCTTAATTGAGTGTGTACACGTCTTATTAGGAGGATAATTTAAAACTTGCCCTCCCATACAATGCTATGGCTCACTTGCTGTCATATCATCTCAGATTAGGTCATCGTTCATGATTTTTTCTGATCTTAAATCTCTTTTCAGATGAATTTATAGCCTAAAACAGGTCAGTCAATGTCTAAAACTCTGTAAGAGCAGTCAAACATTGGGAATCAATAAATGGATAGCGACACGGTTTTTGATGCATCAGAGTGGCTTCAACTGTCTTCACTGGCTCTTTGCTGCTGATTTGTCTTGTGCTCTGACCTAAGATTTAACCCTCCAACAACTCTGCAAAAGAGTATCATGGACATAAACGTTCATTAACAATGGGACAACAATTAATGCTAAAAAAAGAATATTATGAAGGATAAGTTGTCATTTTGGATATGATTTGCTTATGCAGGAACCTTAGACATGATCCATATCCAGGAGAAATCTAAATAAAACTTTTCCTTTATGAATGCATTCTTGCTTTATCAAGTCTCTCATACATCTATAATAAATCATTGTTTAACCACACAACACATTTTTCTTTCTTTTTTAAATTGATTCCTCGTGTGTTCTGTAACTCTTTACAACCAAAAGTTTAGAAAAACCTATTGCAACTATTCTCTGTACTTCTCCTCACTGCAGATATCAACATGGAATAAAGCTGCTTTGGAAACAATAATCTGAGTCATTTGACTGTAAATTAGCCAGAGAAGGATGTTTTCCCTCTGTTTATAAGGTAGAGTAAACACTAACCCTAACAGCAAATAAGGGAATTATTATATGCACACCCCCGCAGTGCACAGGTGTGCAACATATTTCAGGAACTCAACTCTTTTATTATAGACATCTGTAAAAACACATCCTCTAAGGAGTTTTTTGATCACAGTATGGTAATGTAACTGTGTGTAACTAATGATCAGCACCCTCCTGCTGGGCTGTCTGCCACTAGATGGCAGTGAAGCACTGTGCCAAGCAGGGGTCTCCGGCGCGTTTGCTGTTGTCACTGTTGGTTGGTGCTATCTTATCTCTCCTCAGATCCTTCTTTCCTATTGTAGCACGGGAAGATAAAACCTGCCAGCGCAGACCGGTATCATAGAGGGATCTGTTGCTGCTGACAGCACATGGATAGTTAGAGCACAGATAGAGGAAGTGGAGAGATGGGGAGAAACATAAAGTGAGAGGAGAAGACATGGAGAGAAGGAAAGTGAAGGACAGTAAGGAAAGAGGGTGAGCAGCAGAGTAATTGGACGGAGAAGTGCTGCTAATGCAGCCTCGTCTTTATCGTGTTTTTTTCAACTACCGCTTCTCTTCCTTCTGTCCTGTCTGTAGACCCCACAGACCCTGTTTCTAGCAACGCTGCCCACTTTCCTCCCTCCTTATTGTACCCTTTCTCCTCCTTAAGTCCTTTACCACACTCATTCAAAGTACTTTCTGTCCTCTTTCACCTTCTCAAATTCTCTTTCCCCCTTCCCACACTTCCCTCCTTTGCCTTTGCATACAACACCTCTTGGTTTGTCTTCATCTGACACCTCCAGGGAATGAACACCCGGGATGATCACCTAAAGGTTGAAGGGTAACAGAGCTCCCGGAGGGACTTCTGCTCAGCTGTGACCTCTGTGTGCCTCCTGGTTGTCTGAGGGCTGGAGCAGGGAGCTGTGAAAGGGCCTCGCATGGTCAGAGTAAATGTTCTTCATTCAAGAGAGAAGCGAAAAGAAAGAAAAACTAAAACAATCATCTCATTGAATCATTACAGCAGTCTTCTACGTCGTCTTTCAGCTGATGTTCGGTTAAGTGCTGAGTAACCTGTTTGAGCACAGTGGTTGGCAGGATGCTTGACAGAGCATCCTAATGGCTACTTGCATCTTCTGACTTTTAATCTGGATGTTACATTTGGCACATATGGCTGGGAGAAAATGCTGTAAAGGATTTCTGAATGAAAAAAACAAACCTACTCTAAATCAAAGATTTATTCATTAGTCATTGCAACCACTATCATGTATTAAATGCATGATCTGTCATTGTCAGATCCAATCAGTGGTCCACAGTGTCTGCATGTCAATATTTAGCAACAGTTCAGCTTGCATGGAAACTTGACTGGGGTAATGCCAAAATGAGTCTTTCTAAATGAAAAGGCATCTTAATTGTCGATAGCTGTCAAGGCTTACATTATGAGACCATACTCCGCAGCCTGATTTTGTGGTTGTAAAGTTTTGTATTTTCCTTGGCAGTTGGATTTCTCACAAAATTCACAAGTCAGCATCTGGCTTGGCTTTATTATGTTTGAGGCTGAGAAATGAGAGTTTGATACTAAATAGTTCCAAGTGCTGCCTTCAATGAGCAAATCTGGGCAAATGGAGCATCAACAAAGCCTTTTCCCAGTGCAGTCATGATTCTATAGCTAAGAAAAAAACACGACCTTGTTAAGTCACCACTGTTCACCTTTAGTTACACAGACCAAACAGAGGAAGCTCAGCGCCGCATCAGTGTGTCCTGACACACACAAATTGGCATTGTGGAATCAGATGATTGACTGCATCCTCATTGGAGTGAGGTGTCCTGCTGTACTAGCTCATCCTTACACGCAGATGCCAATACGCCAATACGGCAATTGCGGCTCAGGGGAGTATCATTGGCGCATGAAAAGGGCTGATGGTGGTTTATGATGCTGAACAGTTTGAGACAACTCTCTTTGATCTACAGGATGAAGCTACCCTCTTTGTGATATAGATCCAGAAGTAGGTGCTTGTTTTTGCACCGCAAGCTTAGTATTTAACAGAATAAATTCAGTGGCATTCTGTGATGTAAGAAAGACACTAAAAGCTCTGCAGAAGAAGGCGGTGACATATGTGGTGATTGTGCTTTATGGAGCTCATTTACAGTTTCGTACATCTCGCCGGTGCATCAGGCTATCTATAAATCATGTGCTTACGTATCGGTTGCACATAGATAGAGCAACAAACAAAGTTATGATATATAATCGAATGTTGTATGGCAAGACTATATTACTGTTTTATTGTAACCATGGTCTACAGGCTCAACCCACGCTAACATACTTTACCACCTGACCTCACTGTGGTTGCAGTGAGTCGATAGAAGGAAGCCCTCTTCAGCTAAGTGCATGATTTAAACATACTTTACAGCTGAAGCATTTTGCAACTGACTTTTGCAGTAACAGTTTTCTATACACTTTGCAACAACAGTTTCTAGCCCCCTTACCCCCAACACCAAATGAACACGCACACACACACACACACACACTGAGACATAATTGGACCCTGCACACTACTCACAAGGGGGGACCCATCTGGAGGGGCTGTTTATGTGTGTCTGTGTGTTTGTATCTGTGTTATAAGGTACATTTCTCTTGCAGTCCACCCCTTAGGCCCTAGGCTACATTTGCTTCAATCCATCAGCCAGATGAGCTGTGTCCCTTTAACATTGCTGACAACATGAGAAAAAGTGAAAAAGAAAACTTCCAATAATAATAATAATAATAATTATAATAATAATAACAATAATAATAATAATAATAATGCCAAACAATATGTTTATTTCTAGATTAGGATCTAAATCAATAACCCCTTTGGAGACAAAATGTAACATAATCTATGGAAACAGATTGGCTCGGAAATTTGATTTTGTAAACAAGAGCTTGGATTTCCTAAACAAGGACAAAGGCTCTGTACTCAAACTTCGCTGTGATCACTGTTGCCATCATGCTCCAGTAAGAGGTTGTTCTGGGGTGGCAGGCAAACATATGCAGGCTACTATTCTACAATGTGTAGAAAACATAGAAAGCATTTTGCATCAATGTACTGTCATTTGCTGTGGATGTGCATACGTTTTGATATCTGGCCACAGGTGATATGTTACAGCGCCGTTTTCTCAGTCGTTGTCTTCCACACTCCAGCAGAGAAATTTCGCTTTGTTCACAGCCCTCATTGTGAAGGATTATTTCTGCTTTTCATGGCATGTTTGTGTATGCAAGTATGTTTGTAATATTGTTTGTGTGGGGGGCCAGGCAGTGTTAATCAGATGTTTACAAGTACTGCACAGTAAATGTCTCTGCCAGTTAAGGCTGAGAATTTGCAGTAGAAGCTTGAGAGAGCACACACAGCCATGCTTTAGATGTGCGCAATTTCAGTGGAATATGCAAAAAAGCACTTTGACAGAAAAACCTAATTATGCACCAGATGTGTTGATTTTTTTCTTTTTTTTAGACTGGAGTAACATTTAACATATATATGAATATATGATTAAAGCTTTTATCACGTAAAAAAGAAAAGCATAATTGATCAAATGCTGCTGGTCAATTCTTTAAGAAAACAACATATCTGGGTACTTTAAAACATACATCACAGCAGTAATTAAATAAGTTATATTTAGCTATGCTACCGAAAACACGCACGTGCTTAACATACATAGAATAAGGGGAAATCTCCATAGCCATATTCTTTTTTTTTTTCCTTTAAAAAAGCTATTGCCCACCCGCCATGCCAGGCCATCCACACATTTCCACCTCAGTGGTATACACCAAACAACTTCTTTTTACTCTGCAGGCAATAGTTGCTGATGTACCTCTATTTCCATCCCAATTCCCATTTGCTTTCAAGTGCCACTACTTCCTATGTCTACCAGTCTGTCCATCTCCCCAGGGGGTACGCACATCTCCTGAGCCTCCCTCTATTCCCTCCCTGTTCCCTCCTTTCACCAGACACTCTCTCAAAGGTCAGGCACCTGCAGGGCCATAAAGTTGGAAGGATTTGGAACCAAGGAAAAGGGGATGAAGTCGTGCCTCCCACTAAAAAAAACAAACAACCACGTTACAACTTGAAGGAACAGAAATACAATGATTTTGTCAGGTGGTCAGGGGGATTAATTCACGACTATTTTCAGCTCTAGAAGTTGACATCGGAGATACGACTGAATAGCTGGAGGTGTGTGATGTGATTCAACTGCATAACTATCATAGAAGTGATACAAATTAAATAAAGCATCTAAAAGTTTCCCCCTTTCTTCCTTTGTACTTCTCTACTATGCAACACTGCAGGAGCCAATGATCCAGAATCTCTCTTTACTGTTATCTATTCCTTATTCATTCCCCCTTTGAGCTGCTATCTTTTTTTCATCCTTTCAACTTTCACTCTTTACACCATAGTTATCCTCTGCATCACTCTGTCCATCCTTTTCCTCCCAGTGCATCTCGACATCAGCAGCTCGGTTCTCTTTACCATCACTGCATACTTTCTATCTTCTCTCTCTCATCCCTCCGCACCCTCCAGCCAATTTCCTCCGAGTCTGCTCTCTAACATCTAGTTTTCTCTCTATATCACCGTTGATCTACCTTTCAAGCTGGGCTCGTACACGGTCTGATGCTCTCCCCCCGTGTATATGCTGTGTGTGTGTTATTTGTATCCCCCCCCCTACCTGCCATAGTGAAACTCGCTGCTTTTTGTGAGGCATGACTGGCCCAGCCCAAACCACTCTCCATGCTGGCTGTCACAAGGGCCAGGCCACTGAAGATTTCACTTCACTGAGCAAGTAGCCTCACTGCAGGCCTTTTCCCCACAGATGTGGCTAATGCAGCCTATTATCACTGCGGCCTCATGCTTTCACTTCATGCATCTTTTGCCACTCCATTTTAGTCTTTTATTAAAGGTTTCCATCTTTTATGAGAAGATGGGTCATCTTTAGTAAAGATAAATTGTATTCTTTTTTTAGCAACACATTTGTGCTGTTGGTTGGTGCACGTGTCATGCTGTAGTCGTGGAGTGTGTCATCTCAAAGATCCAGCCTCAATTTTGTTTCTGTAAAATATGTGTTGTTCAGATTTGTATAAAATAAAACAACAACAACAACAAAAAACGATGACCAAAATCATGCTCATCTGTCTGAAGGATTTATGGTGTATCATCTATAGTAAACAATGAGTTCACCCACTGTGTTCTTGCTTGTTTTTTTAGTGTTTAAGGATTGCATAGCATCAGTGGCTGTATGTTTCATTAGCTTTAGCCATTTTAATGACTTTCAGCACTGGTGGGAAATGGAAGCCACAGCTCCAGAAACATTCCAGGTTATTGCTGATCTACTGAAAACTGGGAATCTCTAGCCAACACTGGGAACTCTTAAGCCACTTTCCCATTGAAACTAGCGGGTCTAAGCGGGTTTTTCCAATCCGGGTTGACCCGCAAACAATTGGCATTTAGCTCTTTTCACATTGACAAAAAAAGCAGCATCTGTCCCCACAGCTGGCAGTCTGGCGATGCATCACGCTTGGTTCACGTTGATTATGTCCACCATTCAACAGAAATAGGCAACTTAACATTTTTGCCATTTTTCTGACTTGTGTAGTTAAAGTTTCTTTTTTTTTTTAAAGTAAACAATGGAGAGCGAATTAGGCAGGAGTCAATGTGCTTTCTTGTTTTGTACTTTACTCCGTCCACAGCTACTGATTTTGTGGCTGAAGCAGAGTTGTTAACTTTATATCATGTTGTATCATGCACATGTCATATTGTGGACACGTACCGCCCAACGTCATTAAGTAAATAAGCGTGTCAACGCGTGTCTGCCGTTCTCATCGCATGCCGATCGGAGCCGAGCAGTTTAAAGGGGATTTTAAACCGTGTCACCTGCCAAGTTGATATACGTAGGTCGACGAGGGTTGGCGCGGGTCGGTGAGCCTTTCCCATTGCCACCAAAAGCAGATTGTACGTGGGTTTAAATGGGTTTTTTGAACAGTGGAAAAGTGGTATGATTTAGCCAATTTAACATCAAGTAAGGATTTTGTATTCCTCCATGAGCATAAATAGACCCAGCTACTTAGAATTTCTATATTAATACTTTTACAAGATTATAAAATAATCAAATTCAAAATGACACAATCTGTTGCAAATCATTTATAATCACTTACAGCATTAATGGTAAACATGACTATATAATGATAATCACAATGATAACTGACCATTGGGTTGTAGCATGGGGAAGTATCTATAATTTCACATCCACAGCTTGGAGCATTTAGTGTCTTGAATATATTACTCTTTCAAACCATTTTTGCTTAAAAATCTTGTGTTTCAGGTTTATTTCTTCTTTAAAAAAGAACTACTTTACCCCCCGAAAGGAGGATTTTTAGAACATTTTTCTACACTGGTTTGGATGCTGTGCAGGTGGAATGATTTCTGCTGTTATGATGACTTACCTCACCGTGCCAATGCCAAAGTTGTTTGTATGTGGGAGCAACCAACTGTGCTTTCCAAAGCTTAAGTAATATCTGGATTAAGACCTCAAATTCAGTCAAGGTGAAGATTAGACGTTTCAGTTACAGGGCAAGAGGAAAATGAAGGGAAAGAGGAAGGAAGATTGAAGCATTTCTTTCCTCGATTGTCACAGAGAATGTGGGATCACTGGCAGATAAAGTGGCCAAGTGCTGCCGAGGATAGAGGGCTGTTATAACAAATGTTTCACATTGACACGGGGGAAGGAACAACCTGTGGACTCTGTTTGCCTTTATTGTCTAAAAGCTATGAGAGAGGTGTTAAAAGATCAATATTGACCTCCGAGTTTCTTTTCATCTTGTCAACCTAGCGAGAACGCTTACCTGCAACAAGTGAATGAGACATGATCTGCTCACTTGCTGCTAACTACAAGTACAATGTACGGTGTATGTTCATAGTAATGTCTGAAAATTCCAACAATGCCACTTTCCTTACTATATTTCAAACTTTCAAACAGTCATTTCTATTTTTTGCACTTTTAAAAGTTTTTGCTTATCTATTTGTTTACTTTTCTTGTAAATTGTTTTAAGCAAGCAATATAATTTCCTTTAGGCGATTAATAAATGATAATTTTATTCAATTCAATTGACAATATTCCCTTTAAATATATACAGAATGAAAGCATTTGGTTACATTGACCTGCATCTGTGAAAGTCCTTTTATTCTGTATGTACCACATGGTTTACTTTGTTCCTAATTTGTTTTTTATTTATTATATAAGTGTAATATTTTAGTCTCAGATTTCTCTCAAAATATTTGTTAATTTTCGAGGCCACCTGGTTAAAGGAGGTGAAAAAAAGAAGGTCTGTGGCCTCTACAAGCCAGTATTCAGGCCATTTGGTCAGGTCACCAAGGTTCAATTGCCTCACATTACCCTATAACCCCTTCCTTTCACTTACAGCTAAAGATCAGAACACTTTAGAGGACACCTTTCTTTGCCCCACCTCTCACAGATGGTCTTGTTTTTTGTAATTTTATCTTCCTCTAAATGAACTCATAAGTCTAAAAAAGTATGATGTCAACAACTTGCGTTAAGTACTAAAACTAAATAAGCAGCCTTTGTGTTTTCATTATTCCTTTTTTGAAAGTGTTGAACTTGAATCAACTGAAATCTCCCATGTCTATAAACAATAAATTGTAATGGTGTTATCAACAGTAGCCCAAACCTTACTCACCATTTCCAATGTTGAAACTAACACAGTGTAACAATGGCACTCTTTTAATGTTAGCAATTAAAAAAAAGAAGTTTGTATAGGTACATGTTTACCGCTGTGTTGCATCTACGTTGTACTCATACATTCTATTCAAAAGGAAGTATATATTAGTATTAAACCGGCCAAAATTTCAGTGTCTTAATATTTTTTTACATTTGTTTGTAATAAAATATAGAAAATTGCAGCATTGGGTTTTTAACTTATATTTTGCACACCGGATTGTATCTTATAGTAGGTTAAATTCTCAACGTCTGCTTTTACAAAGCCAAACAAAGAGCTTATCTATAATCCCCCCAAAAATTAATTTACTTTCCAGTCAGTGTAGTTAATGAGACAAAAGGGACCTTAAAAAGTTCTGTGATCATCAGCCTATTGCTTTTATGATACAGTAAGATGTTAAAATATACTACACAAGACAGTTAAATTCCTCATGGGCTGCTTTAACATAGTGTCACAATTCGCTTTTCGAAATGCTGCTGCAATTCAGCTGCAGCCAAGCATGACTTGAGTTTGAATTTGCAATGATTGGATCAGGAAGGGGCAGAATTTAATCACCACCTCTCCCTTGTTGAAAGAGAAGAACGTCCAGTTACCCAGGCTATAACTTTTTCAGTCATTTAATACTTTCTCTGTCTTTCCTCTGTTTATGCCATGTGCTGCAAATCAAAGACCTTACCAGACTTTTGGAATGGCTCACCCAATTTTCCTGGGGTACTCTCCAGTTAAAATTGGGAGCATGACTGATGGGTCTTTCACCCCCTAAAGGGACATAGCAGAATCCTCCCTCTCCTCCACATTGCAGTCTAACATGTGAATCAGTTGAAACGGCCCTCTGGACAAATGGTTTGCCACCATTAGTTGCAAGAGCACTCATTTAAAATCACTGTGGATCTGGATATTTATTTTAGTGAGTAGCATGCAAATATAAAAGGATGGCTCCCACTTCGGCCATCATTGCAGCACTTTCTGGTCATAATGGTGCTTTAAACATACGAATGTAGCAACTTACATAAACAGACAGGGGCTTGTGGGTGTGAGCATCGGGAAAATCGTGACCCATTTCTGACCACTCATGTGCGAAGGGTCTTCCAGTCGGCACGAGGCCTTGAACCAGGAGGATCTGGTTAACAGACTGTCTCTCTGTTCACATGGCTACTGACCACACAGTTCAAGTGCGTTCTCATAAGTGGCAAGATACTTGATACCATGATTAAAAAAAGGGAAAAAAAACCTTGCCTTGTTATTTATGAGGTTTAAAAGGAACCCGAGGCTGCTTATTATAAATGTTAATGTTTTGTTTTGGTCTGTGTATAATGAAGGTGTTTAAAGGACTATTGCATGCAGTAATTCATTGTGATTAAATGATAGTTCCACCACAATATCTGTGAAGCGGCAGGTTTAGAAAATGATGTAAATGGTTCCATTTGGCCTAAAAGATTCTTTTGAAAATGTTTTTCCAAGGCATTCGATGAATGACTTATATTATGTGGTTTAATTAACACTGGTACATCCTGAAAAGAAAAATTACAAGATGGTTTTATGCTCTTACAGATTTATTAAATGTGTGTGTGTGTATGTGTGTGTGTTGGGTGGTGGTTTTACAGCTTGTATAATGCCCTCAATGTTTTACTCTCTCAATAAGCCTCCTGTGGTGCTGGTTGACTGGTTAGAAATGACAAGCATGCAAACAGCAGATGGGTTTAAAAGTGTTTTCTCTCTTCTTTTCTTTTTTCAGGTTGTGTACTTTATTTTTTTCTTTGTGATGCTGTGTCACCATCAGTCTGTTAACCTCATCAAGTCTGTAGTCACCACGCCCCCCAGATCAGTGCTTAACTCATTCTTCCACTGCACGTCCTCTTTTGGGATCCCTTCATTTACTCTCTGCCTATTTTAGTCAACCCACCTGTCAAGCCTTGCTTGACTTTGTACATAAATCGTTATCATGACATGGCTGATTATGTGCTGTCATTGAGCATATATTCCATGAAATGAAACAACATTTTATAGTTTTGTTCCAATGCTGCTTACTATGTCTCTCTTTAATGCACCAGTTTAAACAGTGTTCACTCTATTCCCTTAGCTACATGTATCTAATCCGCAGTAGGAACTGGAGCAGAACGCCTCTTTCAAACGTCAATTAATCAAAAAATATTTAACACAAAATGTATAATAATCTCTTTTGTCATTAAAACCATTTGTATAATATTTTATGAGTCCCGTTGGGGTTGACAAAGTCTGCTGTGTCAAGCAGGCATACCACACCTCTGGCTAGGGGTGTCCTGAGTCGTTGCGAAACGACTACCAGAGTTCTCTGTGGGTTTCAGATCGGACCCACCATGACCCACAGGCCTTGTCTTGTGCATCCTGTGGATGCTTGATTGATTTGGTATTTTGAGGCCTCATCGATGTTAGTTATTACGCTGCTGGAGCTGTTCCGGGAGCATGTAATTTCCTTCTTTGGGGGGTAACCACTATCACTCACCATATGAGGGTTTAGATTAATCTGCAGCATTACTTATTGATAGTGTAACATTGTGGCTAATCTGCAAATATTAAACTTTAAATGCTTCAGCTCCAAATTCAATTTAAAGTTAAGTTTAAGGCAGCACTCTGTTCTTTTCTAACCTTAAAAATGTATGTTTCTAACTCATTTTGATGGCACATTGACATTTATTATTTGCATCTGTGGAGCCCTACAGCCCAGCAGCATCCTGAGCCTTAGAAAAATAATTTCACAACTTTTTCCCCCAGGACATATCATCCCTTTACAGCAATATTTAGCTTTATGGCATCATGTCAAATGGCAGAAACTGATATCAACACACTAGCTGTTTTGAATGCAAACCATGGCTAAAGAAAAACATGAGGACATTATCAAAAAAGAGCGCTCAGAGTAGAGGTAGGATGCAAAACGGATGCTGAATTAACCGTCGTTGGGAGGGGCTCCTCACAGAGAAAATCTGCCCAACCTCAATTGTTCAGCTTTAGGAAATCTTCAATTTTATAGTCCATTTATTAGTTCCACATTGATCTCTTGAGCAGACTAAAACAGAATAATGACTTCAGAATCATAAATTATTCTTAAGCACATCTACCCTTATTTCACTTAAATGGTAATCTTGGAATTTTCTAACTCTTTTATGCAACCATGACACCATAGACTTAAATGATCAAATCTCTTCCTCTGATGTTATATTGTGCATGTATGTAAATATAAAATTCCCTGGGATACATGTGACTTTACAGTTATATAAAGGGCATATTTCAGGCTTTGAAAAATCATCCATGCAGTTGTTGACCTCATCGTGTGGTTGAATGGAACAGATCCTCCAACCTACACTAAGCCATGGTGCCTGTAGTTTTCATGTCACTCTCATCAAGTAAGTCATATATATAATATGGATTTTTATGAGCATATCATCTTACTGTTGCACCTCAGGGCTAGATTGCATTCTCATTCTCATCATTTTTATCTTACTTTATTTTATTTTTTTAAATCTCTCTTTCTTTCTTACTTTTCTGTCCAGTACTTTGACAGATTCCTGTGGATTGTGTGTGTATTGAATGTTGTGTCCTTTGCTGCAACCATAAGACTGTGAGCGGAATTCGGCCATAACCAAAGTTATCTGAATCTGAATTTGAATGACTGTTGTGTTTAATCAGATTGTCATATAGATGCAAAGAACTTGCGAACTCTTGGGTTTGCTTATTTGAGCATGACTGACAACATGGTGCTGCACAACATTCTCTTTTCATCCTAACACATCAGTCACATCATTGTGTGCTGAAACATTGCAGAGTGGGTGTTGAGTGTTGTCAGTCATCTCCAGTTGGGGGGGAAAAAAAGTCGAAAGATGTGCAGATAATTGTTGCCACCCAAGCACCACTGCTTCCATAGTGTCGTCAAGTGGAGTTTTGAGGATTCAAGGGCAGGAACTGAGAGTGGTTGTTTTCTCCTCTCTTTTCATCTTTCAACTGTTCTCTTCTGTAATTGACAATCTGACAACAAACAGCTGCAGATGCAACCAAGAAAGAAACTATAGGTCATGTCAAATGCCAGGTAGATGCAGAGCTGAAAAATGTTTCTAATGCAAGAACGACTAAAAAACCATTGAGGAACAAATATATATTTTCAAAGTTCATTCATTGTTCAAATGGCACTGATGTCTAAGCAAGTCAA
>JAVQJG010185902.1:0-16272 GCA_036024015.1 Craterocephalus amniculus | reverse complement strand
TAAATGAATGCAGAAATTGCATTCATGCTAAATTTTATTGATTTTTAATTTATTAATATCTATTAATATAAATTTATAGTTCTTCATTTATTTGTTTATGAATTTTACATATGACAGTTTTTTTTTAATCCCATACTGATTATGCATTTACCGGTTACATGTTTTTCCATTTTATTAAACAAATGTTTGTATATATTAAAGTCATTAGTTAATGTACAACTTAATTAATTCATATAAAACAAGTCATGTATCTATTGAATTAATGCATTTATTGGTGAATTTAATTTATTTCCAAATGAATGAATGATTTTGTCATAGGTGGGCTTCCGTAGGGTACACTTTTTAAAAAAAAAAATTAGTTTCATGCTGTTTCTTTATTTGTGATGTAACATGTGATTTAAACATCATTGGTGAAAAGCAGGGATGTTTCCTGGTGAACTGTTGTGTCAGCTGTGATTATGTGCAAGAGAAGCTGAATAAAAGGTCTAAACTCCAGACAGGAATTTTACCTTGAGGCCAAACAGCTGACTGTTTAACATGATTGTCCCATAATCACACAGACAATGAGGAATCTGAATCTCAGCACATCTTACAGAGAAGAGTTGAAAAAGATAAAGAATTCAATTAACTTTGTGTGAAATCTTCAGTGTAGGCAGCCACAGCTCTGCAGTTAGCAAACATACAATACCCATCTCCTCTGCAGCCAGCAGCCCATAATCAATTCTGTTCTGGGGGTGTGTGACAAATAAAAATTGATCACTGTAATTTCATTATATTTGATAGCGACCATCTGTTAGCTTTGTCGATGTTAGCAGCGTAGTCGTTATCAGAGTCTTGGCGAAGGTGCAACAGAATGCAGGGAGGGGGGTTAGCATCAGAACATCACCTCTGAGAGAATCTTTGGGTCTGAAATGCCCCATAAAATACAAATATTTACCAGACTGCTGCAAACTATGAACCAACTTATACAGCTAATATACGTGTAATGTCAGAAACAATGAAATCTTACTCAGGGTAAAGTCTGACATCTGCTATCAGGCAGCTGGTATGTGTCTGCTGCTGCTGGCTCCAAACTCCTGTAAATATGTCACAAGAGAAGGAGGAGATGTGAGATAGAGACCACTAAACTCTTAAACAACCCTTTAAAGAAGTGGTGGGGAGCCTTGGCCCTTTTCCATGCATCCCAGCTCCAACACACCTGATTCAAATTAATCAGCCACTGTGATTGGCTGTTAGATCCATTTGATTTGAATCAGGTGTGTTGGAGTAGGGAAGCATGGAAAACTATCAGGGATGCGGCCCTCGAAGACCAGGGTTAATAATAATAATAATAATAAACTTTATTTATATAGCACTTTTCATACATAAAATGTAACACAAAGTGCTTAACAGAAATTATATAAGCAACAAAACCCTGTTCCACCCACCCCCACAAATAAACCCAAGCACCCAAAAACACACAGAAACAACACACTTCAATGTGACAGCAGTAAAAGCACTCCTGTTTCTGTCGGCTGCACCATTAATTACCGTGTGATATATCAAAACTAAAAACTCAGAGTTAACAAAACAACATTTAATCAAGAAAATCCAAACCTCAAAATACAAATATATCCAGACTAAGATCTTTTAGACTTAATGTCCTGATAGGAATTGAGTTTGTGCCTTAATTAATGTCCCATATGTGTGAAGGAGGAAACAGCAGTAAAAGCACTATAAAAGCACTCCTGTTTCTGTGGGCTGTGATTCCAGGCATCGTGGGAGGAAATAGGAACTCTTCCTCTTCTTTAACAAGCAAGCTAGAATTTCCTGAATTATGGAGACAAACATTAACTCAGTTTTTCCATCGGTTCTTTCAGGGCAGGATCCTGTCCACCAAAGACATTGGCTTCTTTCCGAGCGACTCTGTGAGGCCTTGTCCATGTGTAAGCAGAACCTTTCCTTCCACTGTATTCCTGCAGCAAGTTTCCACCTGTAGCAGCTGTTCTTTGGCCAGCGATGAGGGGAAAGATGGAGGTTTCTGAGAAGTGCTTTGGTATTTACTTGGTAGAAGAAAAAGAAAAGCAGCCCTGCAGGGTTTTTATGTTCTGAGAAGAAGGAAATTCGATTATCGTTAGGAGACAGATTCACTTTGAAAAAAGATGGAAATTAAAAGAAAAAGTTCACATTGAGAAAAACTAAACCTTTTTTCTTGTCAGTTTATAACAGAAGCAATATATATTTATTTTTTTAAATGTGTAATTATTTCAGAAATAATTGATTTTTTTGCAAACTCACCTAAATATTTAAAGAAATAAGAATTTGTAGATAAAAATAACTCAGTAAAAATTTAATAAACATCAGAGGTTTCTATTTTAGCTTTTTGTTAAATGATCAAAATTTATCAAAGACATTTTTATTTAGAAATTTATCTTTTTTGTAATGGTATCTCGTTGATTACATAAAACACATTATTTCAAATTTGTGAGATTTTACAAACTAAAATATTAATTTGACAGATTTTTTTTTTAATGACTCAATTTATTTTTAGTTTTGTTTTTTTCTTAAAATAATCTAAATGACCTGGAAAAACCAAAGCATGTTTTTATGGTGTGATAAATTATCTAATCAATTATCTATTTTTTTTTTTTTTTTTTTTCATTTGTTTGTCTGTTAAATTAACTCAATTCAGAACAAGATTTTCATTGATTGGAAAAAAAACAAAAGTTGGAATGCAGCTTCATTTCAAAAACAGTGAAGATATGTTCCTGCCTTTAATTTAAATTAAATTGATAGCAAAGATACTGAATGTAGAGATATTTTGATGACACATGTCAATGTTACACATTGTCCCTTTGTTTTTAGCTCAGCTCTTCTGTTTACAACCTCAGATCCAAGACAGTGTCATCTGCTTGTTTTGCTTGTCCCACATGTTCCATTTGATGAAGTGGAATTCAGACTGCCTTACTGTACGTCAGGAACATGAGGCATCCAGCAGATAACACTGTAATCACATCTCTCACTGCTGTAAAGATAAGAGGAGTGTTGAGCTGGTTTTATTTAGGCTGCACAGTTTCGAGGCAGCTGTTACAGAGGGGAAGATATCAGTTTAAAAACATTTCTGCAGAGCTGCTGCCCGGTACAACATGCAGTGTGTTCCCCGATGTCAGACACATGAGAGCTTCATGCACGTTTACTCTGTGTTGCAGGTACCGAAGCCTGTCGATTACTCCTCCCAACTCTGGTATGTTCACAAAACGAGACATGTCCTTTTGTTTCTGAGCTGTGGCGGCTCCAGTCTAGTGACCAGGCTTTATTCCCTCTTGAGTTGCCTGTGCTCGGCCGTTGCAGGTTTGCGGGTCCCATGGAGCGGTTCCAGGCAGAGGCAGAGCTCATCAACAGGGTCAACAGCACCTACCTGGTCCGCCATCGCAGCAAAGAGTTCACAGAGTACGCCATCAGCATAAAGTAAGTCTGCAACCAGGTCATAACAAAAAAGAAGATTTAATCTGTTTGAATGACTGAATTAAGGCACAATTTTTTAAGGTTCTCTTTGGGCGTCAATTAGAAATCCCAGAAATCAATGAGCCACGCCAGGCTGTTGAAGATCTTTGCCCTCCTATGTCTTTTACAAGAGAGCTTGCTGCTATCTGCTTGTCCCTTTTCATTGGAAAATCCTGCAGAAGATGCCATTTTTATTATTCCAGAGAAGTCCCTGCACTGCGGTGCAACCAAAATATTCTTGCTTTTTATTTTTCTTGCTTATCTTAGCTCTAAATACTCAACCCATTAAATAAACAAGGTTGAGTCATTCTTATTTTGAGGTCTGCCTGATGAGAGGCGCAATGGTTTTTTTCCACTCGTCTGTGGAAGCACTCTTCCCCTTTCCCCAAACCACAGTATTGACCAGAAATAACTCTTAGCTGTGCCAAGTTAAAGCTTCACCCAGACTGAGACTGTGGTAAACCACAGAGGGCTGTGTTGACCACCCAGATCCTCATCATGGAGCAAAAACTCAGCTAAATCATCCTGAGATGTTCTGTTTAAGCATGTTTTTAATCGGAGGGAGCTTAGGATAATCTTTACATCTTTACACTGTAAGAAGTTCCCTGTGATCTCTTCCAGAGCCGAAACAGAAATTCTAACAGAGAAGACCTGCGTTTCTCTGTAAGAAATTAAATTATTCCAGTAAATGTATTTTTCATTGGTAAAATAAAAAAAGACTACTTGTGGCTCTGTCTGTGCTTAAGTCTTAATTGCATGTGTGCCCACGGAGTCTGAGCTCCGAGTAACGGATCAAGTTATTAATCCTTCAGACAAAGGAGAGGTATATGACTAGAAAGAGACATGCAACAACTGAAAAAAATGACTGACGCACATGGAAATGCCCACGATTACGCTTCCTGCTCATCTTAGCAAAGCTGCTGGAGGAGTTGGATGATTTTCATTAAGAGAGTCTTTTTCTGTTTAATGGAGACTAAAGCATTTAACTACTTAATTTTAAGTAAAACTAAGCATACACATATTTTTTACAACAGTTGTGGAAAAACTCCATAATGCTGATGGGTTTTTACTGATTTTAAATAAGGAAAATACTTCCTTATATTCATATTCCACCAATCAGTCACTCATTTGAAATATGCATTTTGTTTTATTTTCACTTCAGCTTGAGCCAAATCACAACAGTCTGAATGCACTTTACAGACACAGTCCACCTCACTCTAATTCATCATAATCCAATTTAAACAAATCATGTATATTATCTATAAGAGTCTGATTTCTAACACCTGTTCTTACAGTGTATATTTATTCATTAGATATATTTGCCTTTCCAAGTAAACCAATGGATTGCATTGAATTTGTTCATGTTGAGCTGCATGAGGTGATGGGAGAGAGGAAAAAGAATCAGAACCATTAGCCTCCACTGGTTGGGGATGGTTTGAACTGGAAAGTGACCAGCGCCTTTTCACAGGAAGTACACAAGCCTGCAAAATCACCTGACTGAATATAAGCTATGTAAAAATATAGAATTCAAAATCACACTCAGGATCCCGTCAGTATAGGTTTATATCTAAAGATTTTCAGTAATTCCTTAAATCTGGTTGCACTATAAAGCTTTTTCCACATTTTCACTCTTATGAGGTATAAACTATGAATCCATCACTGTTTAATCTGAAGCAGCAGACAGGAAGAGCTGCGGCTTCCTAAACATTAGCATAAACTAAAAACCATTCAATCATTAAAAGATCAAAGTTTGAAAATGTGCAGAGAGACGTGAACACACACAGATGGCTGCAACAAACACAATTTTTCTTTTTTTTCCCCCCACATCCTCCTGTTTTTTAAAATTCTTTTTCTACTTGCTGCCTTCGGCATCTGGCCTCCAATACAGACATTGCAACAACTCACTCCTATTTGCTTTTTTCCCACCAAACTGCTGGGTAAAGCAAGAAAGAAAAGCTTATTGTTGCTGACGTTGCAGCACCGTGAATGACACACATCATGCTTTTGCGTGCCCCCCTCCCCCAGCTACCCCGTTGACGCAAACACACACACGTAGCACGAGCCAATACATATGCGCACGCTGGCTCCAGACCACCCATCATGCTTGTGTCACAAACCTTTGGGACTCTGTGCATTAGAGAAATGGCCCGCCTCTCCGCAAGGGGCCAGAGGCCGGCCACCGATCGATGGTGGTGATCAGAGAGGGAAATTACACTCATAACTTATTCAATGGCCCACAGGTACAACAACGACGTGAAGCACATAAAGATCCTGACCAAGGAGGGTTGCTACTACATTGCAGAGAACAAGAAGTTCAAGAGCATATTAGTAAGTCTTTTTTTTTGTTCCCACTGCAATTTATAAATAAATCATCCTGTTCACTTAATGAAGTGTCAAAACCTGAATTTTATTTTAGCAATGTGTACAAAAATAGCCGTGATGAAAGTCGTGTTTTTACTGGCCCCAGGGCTTTGGCATCATAATCCATAAGCCCAGTGCATAATAACCAGTAACCAGCAAGATGTTCTTCATGTTTCTGTATGTTAAAGTCTTCATGGCTTTTTAAAGGCAGTATTAAATCAGTGGGACTGAGTTAAAAAGCAACAACAAACAATTAAAAAGTGTGATAATATAAATTAAAGGAAATGAGCGTATATGTGCTTGCTGACTGGCTTGTGTGTGTGTGTGTGTGTGTTCAGGAGCTGATCGAGTACTACAAACATCACTCTCTGAGGGAAGGTTTTAAGAGTCTGGACACCACGCTGCAGTTTCCTTACCGGGAACCAGAGAACGCTGCCATGCATCGCCTTAACCGAGCAGGCGGCAACAGTGAGTAAACTAATACTTACTTATAAAAGCAGAAATCCACTAAACACACAAACTGGGATAAAATATTCCATATTATTAAACTACTAAAACTACATTGTCAATTTCCCTGTTCTTGGTGGGAGAGGATTTAAATACACAAGATGGTGGCTGATTACTTTTATAAGACTTGGTCGAACATGATGCAGAATGTTTCTTTTTACTCATGTTAGTTTAGGTTTATTTCTGTGGGTTTGATTTATTAAACATGTCTTTAAGATTTTCACCATTAGTGGTGCTGTGAAGGAGAAACTGCTAATTACAGAAAAGCAGTAATTTGGTAACTGATGATTCCAATGATTAAGTGTACAGATAAGAAGTCTTGAACTGCATCTTACAATGACAAACGCCTAAGAGCAGCCCCCACCCCCAAGACAGCGTACATAGGAGTTTGTTAGTGTTGCCTTGGAGCATTTAAATATCACATGAAGAGTTAAAAAAAAACATTTTTCAGTGTTGAATCCACTGTCTGATTAGATCTGATAAAATTAACCAGCTGATTACTGAAGATCAATTTCATTTCAGTGGATGATCTCAGCGAGTTCAATGAAATGAAAAATACTTCAATAACTTCCAAAATGTTAAAGCTTTTTTAATGATCAAATCTGGTTCTGGTTCATTAAATATTTAACTATTATCTATTTATTATAGAGTTTCATAATCTGACTTGACATATAAATTTCAAATTTAAATTATAATATTAATCATTATTTTTATTTTGTTTATTTCAAAGGGTATTATTTTGCTTTTGCCAGCTATACCCATTAGTTTTATTAAAAATATCAGTGTGCCCAAGTCCAGTGCTGGAGAGCTACTATCCTGCAGGTTTTAGATGCATCCCATCTCCAACACAGCTGAGTAAAACAGCTGAATTCTCTCATGCATGTCATTCAGCTCTACAGAGGCCTGGAATCGAGACATTAAGGTGAGATGAATGAAGTAAGAGATTCATCTAAAACCTGAAGGATAGTAGCTCTCAGTGACCCGACTTGGGCATCCCTGCAATATTTGATTTTACTAGTTAAAGAAAAAAAAAAAAGACAGAATTTACAGCAGAATGGATTTTCAACTCTGGATTTATGAACATTAGGCCATTTATGTTTTATTGTCTCTTAATCTACCTATGCTAACAACAACTCAGTGTCATTTTTGATGGGACTTAAATTTACTACGAATGTTTTTATATTTAAATAAACTGGAAACCACACACACACTGGGGACTATTGATGCATTCCAGTTTAATCCTGAGACTCTGCAGGTCTTTCCTGCTGCTCACATGATTCCTTGCCGCTTTTTATTTATCAGAGCTGAACGATGTGGAGCTCAGTTTCCAGCTAGAATCTGTAACCCCCCCCGTGATGTGAAATGTTAGCCGGTGTCGGTTGGTGTAACTGTGAGCTGAGATTTTAATGAGGTGATGTTCTGAAGTGAAGCAACAGATGAAACAGCAAATCATTGTCAAACTGCCAACTTAGAAGTGAATGTCTGCATTTCTGTGACAAAGTGGATTTTGTAGTGTGGAGTCAAGATGAAAGATGCTTTTGAAGAAGTCAAAAGACTGAAAAAAAATTTCATTTTGTGTCCTCGATGTTCAGGATCAATCACTTTTATTCTCGATTTCATTGGATTGGCTAATGGTATGTGGTGGGGATAAGGTTGCCAAATCTGTCAGATCTAAGAAATGAAGTGTGCGCTTCACATCTGTTGAGGGAAATTTAATGAAATCGCTTTGTTTGTATTTCTGTAAATAATTAATGACTTTTACAATTCGATTGCTATAAAATAAACCAAATAGATTTGTCTTGTTTATGAAAACTTTTTATATAAAAGGTCAATCATAAAAACTGCCTTGAAAAAAATTTATTGGTTTGCATCAAATCTTTGATTCAGCCCCCCATCCTGAGCATGAACAAGGCGACTGTGGTGAGAAAAAAACTTTCACTTGTTAGGAAAACCTTCAGCAGAACAGTTACATCAAAAATGACTGTTAGGTTTCTAGCCCATCCTGTCAAAATTCCCCTGAAATATTTGTCAAATAATTAATTGAAAATCCCATTTCTGATATTCTTGATTAAAACCGATCACACTGTGAGAGTTTTTCACCATCTGGCAAAGAGCGCTAGCAAAGAAAAAGTGAGGGGGGGGGGGAATGGTGATTTGCCTCATTTGTTACCACATTTCCAACATTCTCTTGAGGTTGTTTTGCTGTATAAAAGTGTTTGTGTATTGATCACTTTTGCAGTTTTCCAAATCCATTTTCGCTACACTACAAAACACCGGGAAAGCGTTATGACCTTAGTGGCATTTTAGACTGCAAATGCGACATTTCTCTACGTCTGTCAACCATGATCGCATATGGCAGTAAAGTTTAGGATTTTTGTATATCAGCTTGCATGGAGCTTGATTAAGTTGCAGCGAATTGAGAAAACTGCAAGAATATGAAGAATGTACATTGACAGTTGCAATCGCAGCAGCATCATTTGCTTTGAGGCAGGGCTCAGCCTGCACAGGTTTCACAGAATGAGTTATTTAAGTGTCAGGAATCTGGACACAGGGACTCCTCAGTGTGGCTGGTGGCAGATAAACCTGGCTTTAACTGCAGTGGCGTTGATGGGGAATGTAGAACAGGTGTGCTGCGTTCTCATTAGCTGCAGCTGCAGGTAGAGAGGGAAGGGGGCAGTCATGAATTCCTGCAGAGACTGGCTGGGATCACATCTACAGTCTATGGTACCTCTGCAACCTTGAAGACGTTGGTGTTTCATGCACTAAAAACACGAACAGATTGCACCAGGATGTTTGTTTGCTCTGTGTTTCTAAGACAGCTCCAGGCCAAGCGGGGTCTTCTGTCTCACAGGCTCCTGTTGACTCCTGCTTTAAATCCCATCTTCACAGAGCTCTGCTGGAAAAGTCCTAATTAACGTCCTTGGTTTGTTTTCTGCTCTTTGCACAGCTTTGTGCAAGTTCTTAGCAGCAGCAGCGCTTAGTTTGCACATAAAACCCCTTCGGCTGACAGGATGCGAGGAACACTAACGCTCATCTTCGCTCTGATAGAACGTACGGGCATGTGTGTGCTCTGTGTCTCCGTCACGTCGTCTATTCTGCCGTGGTCCACAAACATGAGGGAAAAATGAAGTCTGTGGAATGCAGCTGGTGTTTGGTGACTGTTTGAAGTGGAGGGCCATCTTTCATATCGTATGCACTCAGACACCATTAGGGCCTGCTGAGCTGTCTCTCAGTGCCTTACTTATTATTCATTAAAAAAAGAAAAGAAAAGTGCTGTTCACCTACAGCATATCAATAATCACCTCCAGTTAACTTGCTCCTCATTGTCAGGAGCAGGATTTTCCAAAAAGCCTTTGTTTAAACAACTGCTGGGAGTTTACAGTTTTCACAAGAAAAAGAGTCACATTAGATAAAAAGTGTAAGTTTAAGGCCCTGATCTTGATAGTCAACATAAATCATCCCGGCATAAAAAATAAATTCTTAATAGACAACTTTTGATTTTTAGAGAACCAACAAATAGATCAATTTTTAGTGGACTCAAAGCATTTCATATGGTTCTAAGTACATTGCTTTTCAATCTTTTAATTATTTTAACTGAAAAATTGACTTCCATTAAGATAAAGAAATTGAGCAATTATACTTTCAAGAATAAACCCTGTATAGCATTATTCTTTGTTTCTCAGGGAACTGTGGAGTGGTCATACGTACCTGTACCCTTTTGAAAATGGGAATAGTAAACCTCAGCAACTACATGCTCTGTTTGATTACTTTAGGAGTCCTAGTGAAGTAAACACTAGATTTGTTAAGATGTGTAAATATCACATTAGTTTGTGTTAGGAGTAAAGACAGCACATAGCTTAAAAAAAAAAACCTCAAGCTTGCCTAAAAAAACTCAATTTCAGAATGAATAAGAGTGTCGCTTTAGAGTGATGCAGCTGAAGCTTTAATTTCCCTCAAATCACTTTATCAGTTTACCCAGAGTCAAGTGATAATGTTCACAAATGAAGAAAAACCTTTGTAATTCTATTCGTCTTGAGATGGATTGAGACTCCGAAATGGCCATTTTGCCACAATTTGCCCATCTGCTGGAGACCTGAGGTTGTAAAAGTTTATTTAAAAACATTTTTACACCTTTCCAGAGAACTGTAACATCAGACGAGAACAATGAATGGGAGGAAGGGGAAAAGGGCGAAACTCTTTATCTTCACCCAATACCAAGAAAATGAAAATAAAAGACAGCCATACAGTAAGAGCATGGTTTGTAGCAGAGGGTTGGGATATACTTGCTGCAGAAAACCGCTGTCAAAATGCCTCAAACGTGTTAGCTGTTATGGCACAAGTGTTTGTATCGAGGAGGAAAATCATAAAGATGCAAAAAGTTACGGATAAGTTCTTCTAAACTGTCCACCGTCTTGCTTATCTCTGACCTCATGTTCACATGAGCGCCTCTGGTGTTTAATTTAGTATCGCAACTCGGAAAATAGCAACTTAAAGCTAGGAGCGTGAGGCAGCCATGAACTGTTGACACATTGCTAACAGCAAACATTTCCCACTTGTAAGTCGGCTCTGAAGGAGTCAAATTTACTTCCACCCATTATTCCAGGTTATGTCAAATTTATCTAGTTCCGTTTCTGATGGAAATCTCATTTTCTCCGTCATAGATGTGGTTCACACGACTTCATATCAGTCATGTTTCTGTCTTCAGCTGTTTGGTTGCAGCTTTTCGCCTGTGTTTGTTATTATCTGAATGATTTATTTTCATTTTCCCCAAATATAAAGTCTCAAATCTAAATAGGACTTTCCATCTGCTCTTCAAGCTTCAGCATATACGTCCTGTTTGATGGGCAGCGTCATATTTATCCAGGTAGATATAGTTTCATATATAAATAAATAAGAATGCATGTATGAAATATATTAAATGTTGTTGAGCCCTTTATCTACAGTTATGGCTTCATTCCAACTCAAAGATTATATTTGTAAATATTTAAATGAAAAAGCCCGCAGCTCAGCGGATGTGATCGTGTGGGTGTGAGTGTGCACCGTGGTGTGTCTGAGTTTGCCTGTGATGGACTGACAGCCTGTCCACGGCCCACCCTGCCTCTCACTGCTAGCTGGCTCCAGACCCTCTTGTCCCTCCATAGGATGAAGTGGATATAAAAGATGGATGGATATCAGGAAGCAAACCTTAGCAAAGCACTCTCAGTGCGTGGCCTTTAACCCTTTTCATCCCTGGAGTCCACATGTACTGGCTCTGTCTATGTTTGGTATAAAAACCAAACCCACTCCATTTTGTTAAAGGTTTCCAAGCATGACCCATGTGGCCTTTGGGAAACTACTTGTTCTCCTTCCCTACCTCCACGTGCGCCACATTAAGTTCCATGAGAAACCAGTTATGGTGGACTGGTGGTGGCCCAGCAAGGCTGAGATGCTGTATTATCCTTAATGGTTCAATGAGAGTCATACGTCTTTTAAATAAGGGTTCTGTAACTTCCTTTGTAGACTTTTTTTTTACGCTGAAGATAATTAAAAAAGATCTTATTTCAATGATAAATCTTCCTTATTTTATTTTTTATGAATAAGTTCATTAAAAAAAAAAAAATTTAAGCTTTTAAACCCTGCTTACCTATTTTGGTCAAATTAAAATATATAATACATTAAGAAGATAAGAAAAATAATTGTATAAATCTTTAGAAATTTTATTTCCACCTCATCTCAAGGCACTTTTACAGATACAGTCAAATTCAGTCCGAGTCATTGTTATCCAATTACAATCCAGCTCAAACAAACCCATTATGTGATCCCCTTAGTTGTTTTATAACTTCTGTGTTTATAAACCAATTTATGAAAAAGTGATAGAACTAAGGGATAGCGTCACATCTTTTCTTCCATTTAATTCCCCATCCTGAACGTGCACAGGGTGACAGAGGAAAGGAAAATCCTTCATCAGAGCCAGAACCAGGAATGCTACTGATGTATTTTACATGTTTTTACAAATATAATACAAAAGAAAACCATTTGCATTTTCTAAAAACTCCAAAACACTTGTAAGTTTTTCATGAGACAAGTTAACACAGTTTAAAATATGTATTTTTTTTAAATGCTGAACACAATAACAACTCATTTTTTAAATACGATAGGAGCTGCAGATGTATGTTTTGTATTCAGGAATAGATTCTCTGTCTGCAGCTGTTAATGTTCACAAAGAAACCACTGGCACAGTTAGTCATGTCTGAAACTGATTTCTGCAAGAGTAATGAGGATGTGCATCAGAAAGCTGGCTGCTGTACCCCCCACGTGCTAACTAACATGAATTCTCTCTAACGATAATGCTAAAGTTTTTGGAAAGAAAAAGCATGTCAGTAAATTTCTCATTAGACCAGCCAAATCTAACTATGCAAACCTGAGGACATTAAAAGGAATCTAAGAGACTGAGAAGAGAATATGATCAGCAGCTGTTATGTGACAAATCTGCTGTTTTCCAGATGGAAAAATTCAAACCTTTAAATACCATTTTATTAATTGAATCAGGTGAATCCTCTTCTTTTCAAACCTCCAGCGGCTCCTCAGTGGCTACAGTTAAAGATGTAATCCTGTTTGTTTGGGTTACAAATGAAGATTTCTAATGAAACTACCCACATCAAGCTAACACAGTAAATGCTTTCAAGGATGCAAATTAATGAAGTGAAGAAGAGAGGAGCTGCTGCCAAGCATCAGCTCTCCTCCAGTGTCTCTCTCTTTTTTTCTTTTTTAATCAAACAGCCCCTGATTTTGGATTTTTGAGAAGATGTTATATTTTGATTCTCTCTCTCCTTTCCACCGCTCCCCTCTCGCATCCCTCCGCTCCCTGCCTGGCCTGCCCTGCCATAGCTCCATTGCTCTGCGGCCTCTCTCTTGTAACTCCTGCCGGCTACAGCTTTGTGCCTCCTTCCTCTGCTCCCTTCTGGTCAGGTACAGGTATCGCTTCTCTCCGTCTGTCTCCTTTTCCTTTTATGTGGACGGCTGCAGCTCGGTGCGTTCACATTATCGCACAGATCTCAGCTTTTTACCTTTTTCATCCGGAAACCCATTGCACCATCTTCACTTTGACATTGTTGTGTGCACATTTACCATCCCATGTGGGGAAGAAGGGACTGTTTTTTGTTTTTTTTTTACTGTTGCATGTGCTGTAGATGTTGTTGCACGTAGAAAAAATGTCTCTGTGTGTGAGAAGCCATGTTGAAAGACAAGAGGTGCGTCAGATGTTTTCTGGTGCGTGTGCATGTGGACGTGCCCGTCAAAGTGAAGTTGGAAGTGTCCAAACACACACAGCTCCTCTATATTAGATATTCTATCCCCCACGGCCGGGTTGTAGAGGTCTGACATTCCATTTCCACCTGTCAGCTCAGCCCAGGCCGACCCAGCGGTCGGTGTCTGGAAAGAAGAGAGCCGGCAGGGTGGGATGGAGAACTGGTAACTAGCTTACCTGCTCCACATCTGTCTCTCACAGGCCTTCTCCTCGAGAGGAGACATCTCATCTCACACACACTGCTGTCAGAACACTGGAGCTGGACTTCTTCAGCTAAAACCCACAAACTCACTGCACAGTGTGGAAAAGCCTCACCGTGATGGTTCAGATTTAGCCAAGCGTTTAAATCTGGACCCGGCCTGTTTATATATAACCCGCAACGTGCTCGTTAATGCATTACGTAGGATAATTGTACACCCCGTCCCTCCCTTCATTTCATTTTCTTCATTCATTCTCATATTTAATGTGATATTGGTTTGTCTCAGTTTTCATTTGCAATGAAAAAAGGAAACTACTACAACATCATAAATATTGGCTAATTGAAAGGGTTTCTTCTTGGTGCAAGTCCAGAAAAAACCCACAAACAAACAGATAAAACTGATTTACTGCTACCTCTATAGTCCCTTATTCAGCTGTTAAGGGGCTTTATTTGATTCGGAGGTTGCTGTGCATAAACAAAAAGTCATCTATCGTCCCTGGTTTCACCTGATTTGTTGTGGACCACAAAATCTGCAGCAGAAAAGTCTCACTTGCTCCAGCTGTGTGGCAGTGTGGAGGCAAGCCCAACATGGCTTGTAAGGCTTCAAGAGAAAAGGTAACCTACGGGTACCCAAGCAGGACTCTGCTTCAGGGTTGCTCAAGAAAGCATAAATAAAGGAGACCCAACCAAGGATTTTATGTAAAGACAGGGAGAAAAGTGGCGTTTGAAGCTGCAACAAAGAATCTAGGCCATCATAGATGGATTGTTTACACCAAACATACGTATCTATGTTATAAAAACATCAAAAGACGAACTTGCAGGAGCGGAAACGATGTAGAGTTTATCCTGAAGGGGGTTAATCCAAAGCGCTCACACATGAGGTTATAGACTTCCAAACCTTTACATGTTTTCATCTGCTTGGCCGTGTTGAAGTTCGATTCTAACAGATGGTTCTAGATAACAGGAAATTTGCTGATGGGTAACATCAAATCTTTCTCAGATAACATTAAGTTTCTATGATAGACAAATAGTTCAACTTTATCCAGTAACTAGTGTGAGCACTCTCATCTACATGTGAAATTACTCTGATGGCTTACATCCTCGCTTGTTTGACCCCCACAGGACGTACAAGAGCCTGTAAAATTCATGTGATTGAATTCTAGTAATTATAAAAGTATATACTGTGATCCTGAAAGTGATTTTGACTTCTATGTTTTTTTTCTGTCTGTTGCACCATAAAACAGTTTTTTCATATTTTTACTCTTATTATATATGCACTATGAATCTCATCCAGGGGTGTCCAAAGTCGGTCCTCATGCCGCTGCCCTGCACATTTCCAATGCATCTGTGCTTCAACACACATGACATGGATTAAATGGATCCAACAGCCAATGAAGTTCTGAATAATGACTCATTCATGTCATTCAGGTGTGTTGGAGCAGGGAAACATGGAAAACCTGCAGGATTGTGGTCCTCGGGGACAGGAGCTGGATACCCCGGGTCTATTCCAAAGCTGCTAAAAGCAAGTGCTGTGGCTTCATAAGCGTTAGCATAAACTAAAAGCCAGTTTAATCATTTCAATTAGAATGAATTTAATCATTTCTAATGTCATGTATCAAAGTTTGGTGTAGCCATCAGTGTATGTTAACATCTGGATGAATGTGCAGATTTATACAGACATCTTTGTTTATTCATTTATTTATTTTGACGTTCTCCTTTTTTAAAATCTTTTTCCAGTTTTTACCCCCAAAGTGATTGGTGTGGCGATAGCGCGGTACGACTTCAGTTCCCGTGACACCAGGGAGCTGTCGCTGCAGGAAGGAGATGTGGTCAAGATCTATACAAAGACTGGTGCCAACGGCTGGTGGAGGGGCGAGGTCAACGGCAGGGTGAGTATCGTCCTGAGAGTGTACATTGAAGACTGGATAGGAGATTATCCTTCTAAAGTGTGTATTATCTAAATGGAGCTTGCTTGAACCATTTTTTCTGGATCTCCTACCCTACCTTCAAGTCTTCTTTACTTTTTACCTTTTCAATTGAAAATGCACTGAAGTGTCGTTGGGTGGCTTATTTATTTTGTACATGCACTTTAAAAGAACATTTCTATGTTGTTTGGAAACATACTGTACAATCTTTGAAATGCATGAGACAAAGATGAAAAGTGGGTGTGGCAGAGAAACTGAAACAATGATGTATAAGAAAAATAACACTGATATTATCATCATCAATAATAATAATAATAAGTACGTTTTTTTCTCCATCACCCTGGGGCCTATTTCAAGAAGCGGGTTTTGTGGAAACTCTGAGTATGTTAACCCTGAGTTTGGGGAAACTCGGAGTTTTCCGTTTCAAGAAGCGGGGTATGTTAACTCTGAGTTTGAGGTAAGTTGAGGAGTAAGTGAAGCCCGTTTCATGAAGCGAGGTATGTTCTACTCAG
>JAVQJG010185875.1:0-19928 GCA_036024015.1 Craterocephalus amniculus | reverse complement strand
TTTTATCCGTTTTTTCGTTTTTATTTGTAAATGGAAAAACGGATAAACGACGGTTTTTCCGTTTTTTTGTTTTTGACTTGAAACGAAAAAACGAACTGCCTGAATATACACGGACCTTTCTGCAGGTGCCTTTTATACCAGGAAAACAAACTGTTAAAAAGTACCTTGGTCGGGGACACAAGTGTTTTTCATAAAACTAATCTTTCAGATTACTGTGTTTTTTTGTGTTTCTTTTAATTTTCTATTGCTACTTTTAACCCAAATGTTCCTTGTCTTGGTTTGACTGGTTATAAAGCATGTAGCCAAACATTGTCACCCAAATCTGTTTTATATTAGTCAACTTCACATCAACTTGGTAAACATTTTTGCTTATTTATGGAACATTATAATTTAGATAGCACCACCCACAGGTGGGAAAGTCAAACTGGCATTACAGTTGGGAAGAAACTGAATAAAATGTCTATCATTCCGTACAAGTCTGGCTTCAATATAAAACTGTACCGGAACAGTTTGCTTTTATCATCTGACAAAACATATAGATGCTGGTGTTTGAACTTTGAAAGCTCTGATGTAGGTGATCATCACTCTAACACTTATCGCAATGCTTTATCTGAAGACTAACGTGTTTATTCTTTCAACCTCACCTATGAGCCTCCGGCCTTTTCTCCTCCAGTTTGTCCTCCTCTCCCTTCTCCAGCCACTTCTCCATCTCCTTCAGCTCTCCCTTCTCCAATCTCTTCTCCTTCATCTCCTGCAGCTTCTGCTCTTCCTCCTCCAGAATTTCCTTCTCTTTCTCCTGCATCTCTACTATCCTTAGCCTGACAAAAATATATTGGAGCATGACATGAACAGGTGGACCATTTGGGATGCAACGACCATCAACATAGATGAGTTAAAGAGGAAAAAAGTGTAATTACATAATTACACTTTACATAACTTTTGAAAAAGTGCAGGGGACATGTCCCCTGTGTCCCCCCCTAAAACTAGGTCCATGCCGGACAGACCCTCCTGATCTGCAGCTCAGATCTATGAAGATCCAAGTTTGTGTGTAGTAAGTTGCACACATAATCTAAAATTTGTGTGAGGGGCTGGGATATAGTTTGTGGGTGATTTTCTAAGATTGCTTGCACAAATGTTGGCAGGGGAAAATATATTGGAAACACCTTATTTAAATGAGGGTTTTGCGTGCTTTTTGGTTTTCAGCACAGAAAGTTTGGAGAGAAGAAAGCACAAAATGTACTGACCCAGTGGAGATGGAGACAATAGTGGAAGAGAAAAACTGGAAAAATGAAAAATACATAAATGGAGATTATACAGGTATCCCAGCAGAGCCTAAAAAGTCGCTAGTTTTTCAGGACAAAGATAGAAAAGAAGTTGCTGTATTGAGCCAACATGGTCTGACATTACAAGGTGCATAATCTGTTACACGGCAATGAGCCAGGATACTTGGGCCATGACAATGCTGTATATGATATAACAATTCAATATGAACGATAGGTTCAGGTTGTGGTGGGGCTCTCAAAACCAGCATGTCTGTAGTGACATGATGTGGGAAAGGTGTACAGAAAGTAGAGGAGGCAGAGTTCCACCCTGAAGCTCTACTTCAGCCTGCAGGTAAGGCGTACACTGCACAGTTAAATCTCAGATATTAGTATGTCACAGTCTATCTCAGCTAAAAAACGGGACAAAAAAAAAAGACAATATCTGTCAGATTTAAAAAAGCATTGAGCAAAGTGGTGAATATTCTATTCCAATTATGTTAACTCAGGTTGAATTGTGGCGTCACTTTGATGTATTAATTACTAATGTGCTAATGCACATTTTGTTTATCAGAATCAGATGTTTGCATCAGAAAATAGTGTAAATCAGGCTGATGTGCATCTGCACTCCTACAGAGGGGTGCAGCCAATTTGCATCTGCCTCTCAAAAGTGTTAAAGGTAAGTGTTAATTCTTCTTGATATTCGCCCACACCATCAATAATCAATCAGACGAGGAGAAAAACGCCCCAGCTGTGACAGAGCAGAAAGATTAAACTTTACACCAAACATGGCTTCATAAGTTTAGCTAATTATGACTGTAACATGTGTTTAATGTCGGCTACTTTATGGGGGCAACATCTGCTCAGGTTGCGTCCTGCTCCATATGAGCTGTTACTGACACGGACTGAATGAGCGTTTTGGGGAAACCTGTAGGGATGACTGAAACATCCTGCGTCGCTTGATCCGAATCATCTGATTGGCCTGTGTTAATAATTATAGAAGACTAATAAAATGTTTCAGAACCATAAAAGTGCCGAAGACAAGATGACAGAGCCCCACAATTAATAATCAGCCCTGATGGCTTAGGATATCCCTGCATTACGCCTGAAATACGTCGATCAGTTCATTTAATGTATACCTTGATATGCACGTAAACAGAAATGTTGGCATAAAACGTCTTACTAATGTCAAGGTCAACGTTATTATCATACGTATTTTTAGCCCGGAAATGTTGACAGTGTATGTATTTATTTATTTATTTATTTTTTGCCCAGAAACGTTAATTGGAGACGTTCCTCTCTGGCGACTGAGTTGATCATTAAGTTCAGAGAGTTTGATAAGTGTGTGGGTGGTGTCATGTAGGAATGAGGGGAGTTTGGAAACAAAAGGCTTGATATAATGATCAACATGATTTGAAGCAGGCACTGAGATTGAGTCAATGTTGCTGATAATGGCCATACTGGATGATTGTTGGGATCCTTGTGTGCTTTGGGCACATATAAAAAACTGGCAACCTAGGATGAACAGTAAAGAGTAGGTGCAACTTTTACCATGAATTAGCCATTTCCAATAAAGCCCTTTAAACATTCTGGACCCCAAGAGTGCCTTGGTCATATTTTTCTTTATTGCCATATTATTGCCCCTCTACCAAAGACCACCTTGATAGGCTCTTCCTCATCTCCATCCCAATAGAAGAAATCATTTTTGCTTTTTTGTCTACCATTTATAATGTTTTATGTGAGACACAAAACGGGGGTGCATGTAAACAGTATCAAAATAAAAACAAAAAAGAAGGCAAGTAAGCCTAATGCCTTAAAAACTATTATATTTCTTTTTTTTTTTAAAGGCTCAGGTGACAGTGTCTCCACTTACTTGATGTGTAACTTGTGTAACTTACTTTCTTCAGCGTTCGTTAAAGCCACAGTGGTATTATTCATGGTCATATCTATATGACACATTTATGTATGTATTTCTTAAAATGGCTTTAAAAGTAGGTAACAGACTGACAACTGACTGGCACTTTGCCTTCTAGGAACACAAATAAAGAGCCACAAAGCATCATTAAATGCTACATTGAGTTTAAGACTCATGTTACTGTCCCACAGTTGTGCAGTATGCTCTAAACAGCAAGATTTTGACATCAATACATCTTCACTTCACTTCACTTCACTGCAATACATATGATTTTCTCTTGGGCATTTTGCTTGTGCAAATAGTGTACGTTGTTAATGAATATCACCATATTTTGATAGATGATCAGATATACAGTAACTAAGCTATTTTACATAATTATATACATCATGGATTTTGTTGGTCAAGGAAAACACAGGGAAGACAGGTTTTCAATCATCTTTAGACCATTGATTCATGATGTTACTTTCCTTGACACTGTATTGAATTTTGCACTGTGAGCCATACTGAAAGCAAATCTTCAGTAGCTCATGTAAACCAGCACCATATGGTGAAAACACGAGCAGGTATTCTGTATATGAGATGACCAGAGTTTAACAAAACCTTTTTTACATTCATTGAGTTGGTTGAACAAGTCATCCATATGTGACAATGAGGAGAAGGGCCCAAGCAGAGATTGAACCCTGAAAGTCATGCACACTGCCATGTCAGCTAAAGGGACATCTATGTGGCAGAGTAGCAATCAGAAACATAATGATAGAACCATCATTGTCACACATATAAACATTGAAAAGAAAAGGCAAAAGAATTCCATCCAGCCTGACACTGTTACTAAACAAAAGAACTGAAACAGAGCCACCCCATTTAACTTGTATTAATTGATGGGCATAACAAAATGCCAAAATTCTGACTATATACCTGGATGTTACAGTTTGCTATGATTGATTTTATCAAATGCCATGGAGGCATCTAAGAACCACACAAATAAGTTTGGATAAGGATATATTCTAAGAATCTAAATTTCTTTTACCTGGAAAAGATATAACAAGGTCAAAAATAAAAAGCCCGAGTCGACCTCATTAATGACATCCCAGGTTCACAGAACGGTGGCAACATTGAGATGATCTGCAGAAGAATTTAGCTGATCTACACAACTTCCACATGACTGAGATTTAGTCAGGTTATATTCAGAAACAAGCTGCGTAGTTAGATGGCACTGGATGAAGATTACTTTGAGTTAATTTTGTTAATCCTTTGCTGCATATGTAGTTGTTTTTTAACATTGTTTTGTGTGTGATCATGTGCCCTCTTAAGGGAGCAGAGTTTGTGATTTAGATTAAATGACATGTTCCGATACCAGTTTTGTGTGTGAAAGACTGATAAACAGTCTTACATAGTTTTTCTCTACGAGACTATCAGGTAAATCTCTGTTCATTGTTTTCTCCAGCAATAAAAATTCCTGATAAAGCTTTTTATTATTTGGGCAATGACTAAAACACATCCATTTGGGCTTTTAGAATTCAAATTGAGGTTCCAGTCTGCAAACCTGACATCAACAATATAATCTTGTGTTCTAGGGGGAATCACTGATTTAAATGGAGCATATATTCAGAGTGATTAGAAGATGAGAACCAGGTGTGATAATTAGCAAGTAGAATCAGAAAAAAAAACAACAACTCAACAAAATAAAACAGGAAAAAAGCTAGAATTAAAATAGCAAGACTACAAACTAGTAACTAGTAACTACTGCAATAACAAAAACCTACAGATCAAGACAACACTAAACCAAAAACACATCTAAAAGAAATTATATTATCCCATGCGAACAATTTAATCTCACGATTTATATGAATTTAACAAGGTTGGTGAACAGCCCTACCTGTAGTTGGACTCAGATTGCTGGTACACTCAGTTGGAATGTCTTTGTGTCTTTCCACTTGGATGATTGAGGACAGACGGATAACCTGACCTCTGTGTTTTTCTGGATGATCTGAGCTGATTACATCCTGTGATTTAGTAACTTCTGACACAAAGAAGGAGTTTTCTGAAGGTCCGACTGGGTTGCATAGGATCTTTGCAGGTTTATATGAATTCTGATTAACATATAATGTGGGTTCCTCTTGTTGACACCAGTAGATTGATGACTGTGAGTTCAGCTGGCTTGGAGCATTGTTCTTATTGATGGAAACCGAGGAGACTGACCCGGGGACATGTGCAGTGTTGTCGGTCTGACTTAAGACTTTTCCACTTTCTAACCTGCTTTTTTTCCACAAGGTTCCATGATCTTGAAGTTTGTGTTGGCTTTCTTCACTTGGTTGTTCATTTTGTATATTGCTCTGATTTGGTGTGCTGGCAAAAAGAGAACTTGCACTAAGCATGCGTTGTCCAGAAAGGGATAATAAGACCGTTTTGTCTTGGTTGACAATCCTGTCAAGTGAAAACTGCTCCTTGGTGCAATGGTTCAGAGGGAGGACTTGTGCATGTTCTGAAGTTCGGCTTCCCCCTGAGTTTACGCCTCTGAGTGAAGCAGCAGTTGACATGACATTGCCCACAGAGCTCTGATGCTGTGTGACCCTGTTTACATGGGTGTATTTGAGTGGGTGTAGTGACTGGATTGGAAGAGAGTTAGATTCAACTGAAACTGAAGCCTGATTGGTGTTACTGTGTTCTGCCGGGTGGGGTCCTGTATCTTCTGTCACAGATTCCACAGACAGTGGAGGTGTTACTGTCTCTATGTTAAGCATGGGTAAAGTTTTTCTGTCATCAGTCCTCTTTTGATTTCCTTGTTGTTTGTTTTTCTCCGCTTCAATGCTTTTGTCCACAGTGACATAATTTTGAGCGTTATTTTGGACACCCTCTTGGGTTATTACTTCAACAGCTTGTGTTTGAGACAGATTCACACTAGGTGTTTGTTCAATTTGGGGTGCAATAAGGGCCAACTGTTCATCAGATATGATCTGGAGGCAGATCTGGAGGTCCGCTGTGTGCACATGAAATACATTTTGAGCTGGCTGTGCATGGTTAAGTGGTACACCTGGGGTGTTTGAGCTGACATATGCTCTGTTTCCAGGGTTTGAAAGTCCTGAGGATCCTGAGAGTTGTGTATGTGACTGACAGATGTTAGGCCTAAGATAAGGTTGGGATTGTGACAATGCTGAAACTGTAGCAGAAGATGTCTGATTGTTTACTGTGGTTGATGATAAGTTTGCAACTGCAGGTGCAAAAGGTCTGGTTATCTGCAGCGGCACCAAGCCTGTGGCAGATTGTAAGGGCTGGATCGAAGTGCTGCATAATCCGCTCAAATCTTCTCGACAGCTTGTGGTTTTTGTGGTTGTTGCAAATTGTCTGTGCACAACAGTGAGACTAGATGCTAAACTTTGACTCAGTTTTGATGTAGCAGCCTGACTAAGAGTTGTGACTGTGCATGTTAAGCCAAGCTGTTCTTGTGTGGAGGAGAAATCATTGATCCTGCCGATGTCACAGGTTTGCACCAATCGTGAAGAGATTAGTTTTCCACAGTTCTTTGCACAAGTTGTGCCTGGTGAAGTTTGTTCAATGGTTGTGGATGATGATGGCTTACCTACAACTGGCTGTGAACTTTTTGGATCAGGGTCAGGAGCACTGGGTAACTTGAGCTGGTACTTTGGCAGGAAGCTGCTTTTAGCAGCAGAGGAAAGGGAAGTGGTTGGCGAAATGTTCACAGACAGTGCTTTAGCATTGAGCATGGTTGGCAGGAAAACTGTTCCTTTGAGCTCAGTATGTTTTCTGTCTTTTGGAAAGTTTGTAAAAGTCAGTGTTGTATCCTGCAAAAGAACATTAGCAGTAGCAGAGGGAGGGGGATGAGTCACTGTGTTTGGGTCTGTCAACATCTCTAGAGACGAAACTATTTTGTCATCAGTTCTTTGCTTCTTCCTGTCAGAGGGAATATGGGGTCCATGTGGTTGTGTTTTTGAGTCAGCACATTGTTCAATATTGACTGCCCTCTCAATCTTTGTTGTGCTCACACAATCTGTTTTGGAACTAAGGAGTGATCCAGTGGTCGGTACTGGCAGCACTGACAATGACGCATTTCTCCTGAGTGGAGCCTTAACAGAGCTGTTAAGGTGACTGAAGTCCACTGTAGAGACTAGTGAAAGATTGGCAGGATGATGACCCACTGTTGCAGCGTTGTTTGTGAAGTCTGTGGTTGAGCCTGTCTCTGTGTGATCCACCGGGACGTACTTCTTCAGACCTTGAACAGTCTCTGGGTTTGTTGAATATTTCCTACCTTTGAAAGTACTGTTATCACCTGTTGTCTCAGCATTGTAGAGCCTTTTAAATGTACCTCCTCTGTACATGTACCACTTGTAAAATAACTTCTGCGGTTTCTTCCTCCGGATCTTTCTGGTGTTTGGCTCATCACAGATGTCACTGCCATCTCCATCGCAACTGAGACTGCCAGTGCTCACCTCCTCAACCGATGAATTTGAGAAGAGACCATCTGTTGCGTGGTTGCAGTCTACAGCAGTCTGTCGGACTAGTGGGCGGTGGGTGGATGAGTGCTGGTAAACAGGCTTCATCGCCGAATAGGTTTGGTTGATTTGGCCAGAGCCTCCATTCCGGGCAAGTGTTACATAATCACTCTGAGAAGAGGAGGTGGGGCTGCTTTGCTCAGGCTGCAGCAGGGCAACACTGAATGGGAGGGAATTGCTGCGGATTAAAGGGGCATGTTCCTTGGTGGATGAGCGCTGAATGGGGAAAGAACTGTAAATTCCTGGATTGATGTGTCTCTGTAAACCAATGTGCTGAGCTGAATTGATTTTCATATCAAAGTGGAAAGAGTCTTTATAAGTGTATGGCATGGGAAGGTCAATGCTCCCCTGCTTTGACAACACTGTCTTCCTTGGCCTCACATTCTCCAGCTGTTTGTCCTCCACAACAGCTGTGTTCTCTGAAATAAGCTTGGAAATACGCTCTTCCAGGATCTTTTGCTCCTGTTCTCTTGCTGTACCTTTGACCTCCTGTCTACTTCTTTCTGAAGATGTATGTGTTCTGATGGATTCCTCCATAAGGTTCTTGTTTGATTCATCAAGGGAATCCATGTTGTGTTGTGGTAAAACACTGCCATGAATTGTGAAGTGATCGCTGCTCTCACTAAAACCCGAGTCTGTGCTCTCATGATTCTGAGATTTACCTCCAGATACAGAGCTATCCCACTGTTTGGAGAACAGCATGGCTTCTTGTCTCTGAAGAGGGAGATGACGACTAACTGGAAGAAGTGGTTCATTATTTTCTATCTTCTCCTTATCCTCTTCTTTTCTCACCTCTCCATTCCTTTTTGTTTCTGTATTGCAAACAATGAGTCTCACCTCTTTCTGTTCATTGATAGATCTTTGCATCTCTGTAATACTGGCTGGAGTGGAGTTATCAGCAGCAGTAAGTTTGGTGCTCTCCATGCTGCCTGATTCTTCACTACGCTCATCCAAAGATAAACTGGACGTATGGGTCTCTCTTGAGCTGAGCACACTGTCCAGGCTGCTGTGCTCAGACTCTGATGAGAGTCTGGCGTGTGCCTGTGTTCGTCTATGTTTGTAGAGGTTGCTCTGAGTTTTAAAAGAAACTCCACAAGTGGTGCAGGGATAAGGCCGTTCCCCAGTGTGGCAGCGCAGATGCTTCTCCAGCACACTGGGCTTCATACAGTCCCGTCCACAGTGAGGACACATGTGCTTTCCTGCAGACCTGGGTTTGGTCGAAGGTGTAGATGACACCAGACGCAAACCTGGTGGAGACTGCGGCCCACCAGCGAGATGCAGAGTCAGAATGGGAAGTGTCTCTTTGGAATAAAGTGGCGGCGTGGCCAGATGTATTGTGGATGACTCTTGGGCAGATACAGGAGGTTGAGGGTAAGGTACTGAGTGGATGTAAACAGCCGTCAACGGAGCTTGGTTATCCATTCTTTTCTCTGCCGGCGTTGCAATGGAACGGATGTGCATTGGAACACTCACCAGTCCCGGCTTGCCAGTCTCCATGGTAACGCTGCTGCTGTCGTGATGTACCAGTGCCAGGTCTCTAATTATCTGTGAAATAAGAACAGTTTGTATTAGACTTTTAGCCTCCCAAGATCAGAGGGGGCAGATTAGTATGTTGGAGATGAAGGATGTTTTCACATGTTTGAGAAATAAAATGAGCTAAAAGCTGTCAGTGAAGACAGATATGCAGTGCACATGAGAACAGGTGCCTAGCAAAGCAATCAATCATATAAAGGCAAACCCAGTTTCAGTATTACATTGCAAAAAAAAAAATGTGATTGTTGAAAGCAGAGCCATACCCTTGTCACCAATCTACACCAATTAAATATCAAACCCTAAACGCTCCCAGTCGCATGTGATGGCTTTTTCTTCTGATGAGCTGTCACATATGTGCAGGAATCTGATCAAGAGCAAAGCTATAGTACATAAACAATAAATATGGTGAAAATGTGCTTCTCTCTTTCGGTTGTGATGCCACTTCATGTATGAGTTGATTTGGTCTTAAAAACCATAGAGGTAAAGTTGACATGCAGCATAAGCACACCCACGTTTGTGGTGTGGAACTGAGCAAAGTTTTCTCAGCAAACAGGCAGCACTGTGTGCATGAAGTTTTGTTACTTTATAACATCATTGGCTTGATTGTAATGAACCCTCCGGTTGAAATGTCTTTTTCACTTCCTTGCAGTTATGCAAATACACTGTCACATAAGCTGCAACAGCTCAGTGTAGAAACTGAGATTAAATGTAGATTTTTTTCTTCACTTTTAGTCATTTTAAAAAGAGGCCACACTGTACTAAACAATAGCTTTTACTCAAGTCAGAAATGCAGTATGAGCAGCATTATTAATAAAAAGGTAGCTCCTTAGTTTCTTCTAATGACAGTACATATGAAAAATTGTTAGTGTCTAAAAAGGCAAGGCAAGGACACGAGACCCAAACACTCAGCATCTAACTTGGCCACAGCTCAGCAGACAAACAATCAAGCAGAAGTTACTCACTGTTTTTCTGATCAGTGACAATTATCCAGGGTTAAAAGCCTGTGCAGTCTCATCCTTAGTGCTCCTGCTTATTTCAGGCTGCTCTGCCATCCATGCTGTGTACTCCTCTTCAATCTAATCCCTCTTCTCAGCTGTTTGACTTGAACTGTTTCTCGTCACAAGGAAGTGGAAGAAATGCAAATGAGAGAGAAGAAGCTCACCGAAAGTGGAGAGGTAGGAGTGAGAGAGAGAGTGAGAGAAAGGAGCAGGGTTTGGTGGCTATCAAACAAAGACTTCCGGAGGACAAGCTGAAAACATAGATTACACAAATAGATCAGTGGTGAGGCCCTGAGCACAGATGGAGAGACCTCAGGCTGATGTTTTATAGAGAAGTGAAAGCTGTTGCTAGGGAGAGGAAATGCTGCACAGTGACTGATATTACCATCAGCAGTTGAGGCAGTACCTGACTTCTAGCACCCGTATATACTCGCTCCCCACCTACTTCCTCCTACTCACAGTATCTCATACACCCACACAGACAAATCTAAAGTAGTGGTAGCTGCTTAGCTGCACACGTGCTGCTCTCTTCCTCTCAGCCACAGAACAAACAGATGAGTTGGAGCGATTTTTTCCCACCTCCAACCACTGCCCCCATCATCCTGTTGCAGGGGTTTGGCAGGTCACACTGCAAATGGGCTGGTGGGTTTTGATTTTTTTGTTGTTGTTGTTTTTTTGTTTTTTACATTTTTAAAGAGATTTTATTATTTTTGCTTCCGAGAGAAAAACCAAATGCTCCAGTTTCAGAGAATACTGAAATGCTATTTTGAGCAACACTTTTTGTAACCTATTCTGACAAAATAATACACAATTTATAAACTCACCCTCCTCTTCCTCAGGTCCATCTTCAATTACCGGGTCAGAACCCCTCTTTTTATTCTTGGTATAAGATTCAACAAGGTGTTGGAAACATTTCTCAGTGATTTTGCTCTATATTAACATGATAGAATCACACAGATGCTGCACAACCATGAGGGGAATCTCCCATTCCACCACATCCCAAAGGTGGAATTGGACAGAGATGTGGTGGCTGCGGAGGTCATTGGAGTCCAGTGGACTCATTGATCTGAGCTTTGTGACATGGAGCATCATCCTGCTGGAAGCAGCATCAGAAGATGCTCCACTGGGCTCAGAAAGAGATGGATATGGTCAGCAGCAGGACTCAGCCTGAAGGGGAAGGAGATCCCGTCGGTCCAAGGCAGGATGGATCCATGCTTTCATGATGTTTCCAGCTGATTCTGAGCCCAGCATCTGAATGTGGAGCTGAAATTGAGACTCATCAGACCAAGAAACATTCTCCATCTTCTATTGTCCAGTTCTGGTGAGTCTGTGTAAATGTAGTATCAGTTTCCTGTTCTTAGTTGACATGGGGGGCACCTTGTGTGGTCTTCTGCTGCATTAGGGTCCAGACAGTTGCTGCTCACTGGATATTTTCTCTTCTTCAAATAATTCTCTGTAAACCCTAGAGATGGTGGTGTGTTGGAATCCCAGTAAAGACTCAGACCAACGTCCATGCCAAGTTCAAAGTCTCATTTCTCATTTGATCTCACCTAATTTCTTCCTGATTCTGATACTCAATTTGAACTTCAGCAATTCATCTGACTACATGCTCCCATGCGATTGGCTGATAAGATAATTGTGGTAACAGTGAGTCAAAATTTGAAGTGTGGGCAGGTCTGCCATAAATGGTCCATGCAAAGTCCGTTTCTGACTGTTTCTGCATATAGATAAGCTGATGTATGGCGTGCTAAACTCAATCATTTGCAACCAAGAAGAGTAGAAAATGCAATTTCAGGGTGAGCAAAGGTAAGGCGCTTGTTTGTAAATGGGCTACACTTATAGAGCACTTTTCTAGTCATGTGACTACTCAAAGTGCTTTAACATCACATGTCTCATTCACCCATTCACACAGCACCTATATTGGAGCATACTGGGTGCTAAGTAACTAACATTCATACCCCCAATAGGCACATCGGGAGGCAAGGTAGGGTTCAGTGTCTTGCGCAAGGACACTTTGAGATGTACCGGAATGGAATTGAACAGCCAACCTCCTGTTTAGTAGTCGACAGCTCTATTCACTGAGCTACAGCCGCCTGAGGTGAGGTGGGGGCTCGCAAAAACATTTTATTTGGGGGGTCACAGTTGTGGAATCACAAGGAGGCAAAGGCTGTGAAGTGGAGCATGTTGTAGCAGTGGGTAATGTGACAGAGAGGTCTGTGTCAAAAGTTAAAAAGTGGTCAGATCTGAAGGTGGAGGCAAAGAAGATGATGGCATGCCCCTACCAGAGTGTGTCAGCCACAGCTGGAGGTATGACATGTCACACTCATTAAAAAATACAGTTCAAAGAAAATATTGTTTGATGTTGACTGACACATTTAAACTATTCAGAGGGCTGTGCAACAGTGTCGTCATGATGAACGGGGCAGGTGGAAGAGGAATAACATTCATTGCATGCCATAACTATTCTGCAGAGATTTATGCGGGGGTACAACAGTCTGTTCCCTGATCAATCCACATCGATTTTGTAGAAGGCCGGTGGTTCGCTCCATAATTGAACTCGTTGTTACAGTCCCTAAATAATAAAGGCTCAAACAAAGGAACCATAACATATGTGAGAGACCACGGACAAGCAGAAAAGTTTAAACATGATTTATGAAGAGATGGGAGTCCGGCTGAAAGAAACAACTGAAGGGAGCAAGACCAGACCAGCCACGCAATAGGCCGTAGGATCCAACCTGCTCCCCAAAAACAATCAAAACCAGCCAAAATAATGAAAAGCAACAAAAGCCCAAAAACTGGGCTACCGGAGGCCCCCGTCACTCTCATCAGGAAGCATATATGGGCCTTTACCCAGAATATGCCGAATCAACAGGTGGAAACATTGTAAAAGTTATGCCTACCTTATGAGTCGCCAATTGGAGTTGCACATATGACTGATGAATACTAGTGGGTTGTGGTCAGTGTTCACAATGATTGGGCAGCCAGACGATCCAAAGTACACCTCGAAGTTCTTCAGTGCCAGTACCAGTGCAACCGTCTCCTTCTCGACAGTGGAATAAACCCACTGATGCCAATTAAACTTCTTAAAGAAGTAACACAGCGGGTGCTCCACCCATCAGCAACCTTCTTGTAGGAGGACAGCGCCCACAATGGCATCACTGGCATCTACAGCCAGCTTAGAGAGCTGCTCAAAGACTGGAGCAGCAGGACAGGTGTTTGCATTAGAAGGGCTTTATTACTCTTGAAGGAAAATGTGAAGTCGGCTGACCAGTTACACTGTCGTCTGGTGCTCAAGAGGTCATTGAGGGGGGCAGCAACAGCAGAGAAATTCTTACAGAAATTGCTATAATAACCAGCTATGCTGAGGAACCGCTGCAGCTCACACCTAGAGGATGGATCTGGGAACTGCATGATTGCCTCTACTTTGGAATGAACAGGTTTAATCTTGCCGTTATCCACTACCTTCCCCAAGAATAACCGTCAGATTTTAGGTTTTTAGTTGACCGATGTGCTCCTCCATGCAGCTAGAATATACAACATCAAGATACTCCTCACACCCTTGCACCCCTGACAACACAAAGTTAACCAACTGCTGAGATGTATCAGGGGCATTACACACCTCTAACGGCATAACAACATACTGGAGAAAAGAATCAGGTGTAACAAACACGGTTATTTCTTTTGCTCTTTGAGTCAAAGGGACTTGCCAATAGCATTTTAAGAGGTCTAATTTTGACACAAAAGCAGCAGAACACACACAGTCCACACAATCCTCCACCCACGGTAAGGGATGGCAGTCCAGTTTAGTGACCCTGTTCACCTTCCTGAAGTCAGTGCGGAAACGGTCGGACCCTTCAGATTTCACTGCCAAGAGACAAGATGAACTCCAGGTACAACAGCTAGGTTCAGCAATGCCATGGGACAGCATAAAATCCACCTGCTGACGTAGAAGATGTCATTTGTCTGGGTTTACCCTGTAGGAGTGCTGTTTAATAGGGGAAGCATCACCCACATCAATGTCAATTCAATTCAGTTCAACTTTATTTGTATAGCGCCAATTCATAACAACGTAATTTCAAGGCGCTTCACTGACAATCAGTCTTTATTCAATGCCCTTCTGAGCTGCTTCAGGAACGGTGGGGAGAAAAACTGCCTTTTAACAGAAAGACAAAATCTCCAGCAGAATCCGGCTCAGGGAGGGTGGCCATCTGCCTCGACCAGTTGAGGATGGAAATGACAGGGTGAACGTAGATGGAGAACGTGATAGCCCAAAGTGAGGATAGAAAGAGAGTGTAGAAATAGTGTGTAGAAAGAGAGTGGAGAAAAAGAGGACTGAAAGTGGAGAGGAGAGAAAAACTTTGTAGAAAGAGAGTGAAAAATGGGGTGTTAGACCAGGAGTGTAAAAAGAGGAGTGAAAGAGTATATCCCTCTTTGTCGTGCTGCAGAACAGTAGTTTGGAATGGCACGTCGGAAAACAGGGTGTGAGTTCATAAGCTCAACAACATCACCATGCTGATCATCAGTGAAATCTTCAAGGAAAGAATCCAGATTATGCAATATCTAAGAATTCTAAAGACGGCCCGCAGCATGGCTTCAGACGGGCTGCCAATGTCAAAATCAGCACTGGACAGTTCTTGTACGGCATACGCTCCATCACTACCGCACACTGCAACCGATCATGATATAGTTTCAGCATATTTATATGAAACAAGTGACTGCACCAGGCCCCATCTGGTGTTGCCATGATGCAGTGTCACTCACCTTCCTGTCCACCACATACGGGCCACTATAACGAGCCTGCAGATTTGGACCAGGAACGAGCAAGAACACCAAGACCTTATCACCCACCTCAAACACTCTACTTTTCGCCATTTTATTATACCAACATTTCATTCTGCGCTGAGCGGAAACTAGATTCTGTTTGGCTAATTCAAATGCCCGATGAAGCTTAAAGGGGAACTTCGGTATTTATCAACCTGTACCTTTGTTGTAGCATGCTATACGATCATCTACTTATCCAGAGAGTTGTGGCGCAACTCGAACTCCATCAGAAAATATTTTATATCCACACGCGATCGGCTTACGTCCATATAATGGGAGCGATCGGGGCAAGAGATGCTCGGCCTCTAAATAAGGCATTATCTGCTACAAAACGCCTTCATTTTCAGCATGTACTTCTGTTGTTGTTTTTATTCCGTGGTCCTTTCAAGCCTTTCGTCCTCATCTGTGACAGAGATTATGTCACTACCATGAGCCATGGAAATAGGGCTCATAGTGCTGCCATAGGCTGAGACTGCTCAGGGATGTCCCAAGATGCACTGGGCTTTTCATCCTCATCCTTCTGCTCCTTATTATTTATCATGTATTAACATATGACAGTACTGCCATCATTAATATTTAACTTGTTTGCAGTGGGAACGCCTACACTTTGGAACAGTTCCATAGTTATTAGTCATTGGAGTCTCATGCATTTCACAAATAGATTGGTACAGGCTGCTGTAGTCGCTGTTACCTCAGATAATTTGCTGATGAGCCTCCAAGCAGGAGATCAATTAACACTTCAGCCATTTGTGAACTTTTCCCCATGGCAATATGGCGCTTTCGCTACCTACATTACAGCAATGGTTTACCATGGTGGAGAGAATAACGCAAAATGACAAATCACAAATAAGAGACATGACAAGGGAGCATGTCTTTATACTGTGCACAGTGGTCCGAGGAGCAGTTGAGGAAGCCTCCAACATAGCGGTTGCCATCTAATGACATCTACATATGTAATGACATCATGACTCCCAAGCCTTTTTTGACCCGTTTGTCTCTTGCTGTGTCCCAAATCGCCTACTTCCATACTATATACTCAAAATCCAAAACTGAATATACTAACCATACTATGCACTCAGTGGCTAAGGATGTGATTTTCCAGTTCACAGTGCTGTCTCAGATCACATACTCATTGTGGAGTACTCACTAGAAATGAAAGCACAGTGTCAACTTCTTCTACGGAAATTTATGACTGGCTTGCAGCTACAGCTGACTGAGCAGACAGTGAAAGCACCAAAGCTTGATACCAAAGTTAAAATACTCCAAAAGCTTGAAATGTGGCAGTCTGTACAACTGGCCGTATGCTCTCTGGCCCATGATGATTGTGTACCCACGTCGGTTGTTATTTTTATTCGCCCAGAGACCCTACATTTATGGTATTGGGGTTTTACATTCACCACAGCTTCTTTAAGATGCCATTTTTATATGACATCTGCTGTAAAAAAAAAAACTAACCTTTTTACATTTTCTCTGCAACAGACATAACTTGGTATCCAAGGTAACTGCTGGCTGGTCTACAGAGAATGCTCTGGGTTGACATGGCAACAAGACACCTCCTACCGTGCTTGTTTTCTACTGTCTTCACACAGTCATGCAGGGAGGAAGCTTGTGTGTTCATCTGAATCAGTAATTAGCATGTAGATCTGCCTTACCGAATTTGGACTGAAGCCTTCTCCAAACTGGCAGGTGTCAGATGTTGATATATTGTATTTTGGTCATGTTGCTCAGGTTACTAAGATAAAGCTTGAGTGAAGCTGACAAAAGACACGTTTCTCTGCTTCTAGTCCTTCCTTCCTACTTTCCAAAATTACATACAGTTTAATCGATATAGTTTTCAAGCAGGTTTTTTGATTTCAATCGAAGCAGTTTTTCCTGCGTTTTCTTTAATTTATTGAATCATGCCATTAATTCCTGACACTTGGCTTGTGGAGCTAAATCCACGAAATTCTTCAAATGAGAAATGAAATAGTTCATTAGCACAACTATAAAGGAAAAAGAGACACATGCTCACATTTTAAATTTATACCATTAGCACAAAAAAATGTTAGTTTTAGATTTGTTCTCATATAGATTATAGTTAATAATTATGAAAATATAATGCCTTCAGAATCCAATGCACTAACAAAATATTCTATATAAAATTGATGTCCTTAGTAGTTCTATCACACCTATAGTCACTTAATTTCACACACTGGTGAGAGTTCTGAACCGTTTGTAGATGCTGCTTTCTAAGGTGACATCAGGTACATTGAGCAACATTTTGACAAATTAGTTAGGGAATCTAAGAAAGAAGATTGTGACACTGAATTGTGTTTCGTGGTGTTTTCCCATCTGCCTTTAAGACGGCAGTGGTGAAGCAATTTCTGAAGAAGAGTAATTTAGATGATAAAATTACTACTGACCTGTTTCCAACTTACCATTTTATACAATCTTCTCCAAATACCCTCTAAATACACTTTTTTCCAGATCGGTTCAAAAAACATATCACTCCCAGACAGCTATCCTTTAACTTGGATGAATTTAATTAAAAAAGAGCAATAAAATCCATCCAGTGGTTATGATGAATATCTGGTAAAAGGTTGGAAAATCCAATGTTTCTCTCCGAACTGGTTGGACCTAATTGTTTGCCTGTAATTGGTTGAGTTACTAACTATTTTTCCTTTTTACGACTCGAGGGGCACCCCCCCCCCCCCCCCCCCTATACCGTGCACTCACTACTTGCGCACCACCAAATGTAGCAGGAGAAAATGGATTCACCAGGAACAGCAGAAGAGGGACCTAAGACAAGCTCAACAGGAAGGAAGAGGAAGATTTTTTTCAAAAGGCATTAAATAAAAAGTGTTTAGACAGGGTTTCCCACACATAGGCCAATGTGTTGCGCAGCGCCACAAATTGGATTTTCTTCGCCACAGATTCAAGCAGCTGTCACCAGCGTAAATTTCAGCAAGAGAGAGAAAGTAAGAAATCATTCGGAGAGAGAGCGAGAGAGAAATAAATAATGTTAGAAATCGTTCATTCTTGAGGCCGCAAGAACAAGAAAAAAATTAGTTTTCATCCAGTCAGTCCAGAGAAGCTACCTACCACAGTGCGCGCGGGTGGAATGGGCGCTGTGATTGTAAGATTTACAACAAACTTCGTCTATGGCAGGACAGAGTTTTGCACGCGGTGGTGTCTGTATTTAAATGCCACGTGTTGTTTACATTTTTATAATTTCTCAACACCCGATCAGCTTTTTATTAAAACTGACCGTTCAACCCATGATGCAGGTTGAATGCCACAAAATAATCCTGCATCCTGGCAACTTGGCATAGCGACATCCTTTAGGCTGACACTTGTTGGCGTGCATGTCTCTCACCAGGGAGTCTGGGCAAAACAGCAACATGGCAAGTGGTTGTGTGCATGATGAGGAGCCCTTCTGCTCCGCACATTTTCCTCTTTAAATCTGTGTTTGCGTTTCTGTTGAGCTTTTCTCTTAACAGACACATATCTTTCCCCTCCAAGTTTTTTTTGTTGGCATGCATGCCTTGTTTAACAACAACGCGCTGCATCGGGCAGTGTGCAGCGTTAGCGCCACACCCGCGAGCTACTGTGGAATAAACTGTGCATTACTGATAGGCTACACTCCTACACACCGCCTGACTGGCCCGACTCTCCACTCTGCGCGAGACCTTTACAGTAGCAATGCAAAATCTGCCAGGAGACGACGGAGGAGGTCTGGAGGAAGTCTGTTAACGAAGATTATTATAGCATGCTCAAACACACCTGTGGTATTGTTTTCTATTAGAAAAGATAGTTATCCTTATGAACCTATTAATAAGATAGTGATTATCCTGAATCCATTTTATTCTCACTCGGTCATGCTGTTTATTTCATTTTTACTTATTAGTTTAGGTAGGTGTTGTGTTCAGTATTTGAAAAAACTTCCATCTGTACTTGTTTTATGTAATTTATTTAATGAATGTCAGAATCTACAGATTGCCACTGAAATAGGCAAAATAAAGTAAAACTTATAGAATATATACTATAACTCAATTGGGGTGAGAAAGTTTTCAACAAAATAATTTAAAATGTTTTTTTTAGCTTTAAAATAGTTTCAGCAGATGACTGAAGAACAATAAGGCTACCTGCAGGTGTGTGATGCCTCAGAAAGAGTTTGAATCATCTACACACACTTCTCACACACCCCGCTGGCCGACTCCACTGACCATCGCACACATCCCTCAACGACACCAGATAGCACCACACATTGCTCCCTGGTCTGTGGGAAACACTATATATATATATATATATATATATATATTAGGGGTGTAACGGTACACGTATTCGTCCCGTGCCATCACGGTACGGGCCTCAAGGTTCGGTACACGCAGACCCACGACGAATACGTCTGACCCTGTCTTCACACCAACAGCATACATTTGTACGCACGAATAACGAGTGTCAGCTCGCTTGACTTGAGCGTTTTTACTGTAACTCGAGAATGGAGCTTTTTTTCGGCTAGACTGAAGCTTTTTTCCGCGCGTACAAAAACGCTTTACTCGTGAGTCAAACAGCTGTTCACACGTCACCAACACAGCAGCCACGACAGCGACAAGCTATTAGAGCAACCAGAGAGTTGCAGCGTTGTGCCTGCTTTTGAAGTTGGTAAACTGAAGACGTCGGCGTGTTTGGGTCCACCAAATCCTCCTCCAGAGGCGCTCGGAGCTCGGTGAATTTCATGCTAATCCAGGAGTTGCGGCTGGATGACCGGCGCTTCCAGGGATACTTCAGGCTCACCGTATCCCAGTTTGATGATCTGTTGGGGAGGACTGGTGCCGCATATCGCTCCAGGATACAAACTACAGGCGATCGGTTTCACTAGCAGAGCCTCCGTCTGCCTTCGGTAAGTCCGCTA
>JAVQJG010185873.1:0-70478 GCA_036024015.1 Craterocephalus amniculus | reverse complement strand
TTGTGTTCCTTATTGTGCTGTTTATTGTGCTGTTTATTTTGCTTACTTGTGTACAGCACTTTGTCTCAGCTGTGGTTGTTTTTAAAGTGCTTTATAAATAAAGTTGAGTTGAGTTGAGTTGACTGTCTGACTGTTTACTGTAAACTTTCTGTACTTTTTCATCTACATCACAATTCAGGACTGACCTGTTATGTGATTGATTGGAAAAACTATTATTTCTGATGTGGGTCAAGTTCATAAGTTGGTGAGATCTAGCATTTACTGAGGATCAGCTACACTCACCCACTGCCACTCACCATGGCGAAGTTCTGTAAACCAGAAATGAGATCTATAGTGATATGCTTCTGTGGGCCTCGCTCAGCATTAATATCGGTTCATTAGCAGAAAGAATCAATATTTGATCAATAGTCTCTGGTGTCATGTTTTGTAAAACAAACAGATAACTGTACAAAGTGTGACAACAAAAAGCATTTTTTTCTAGAACTTGGTTATTTAAGGGATTCTGCTAGAAACTTAAATCCTTAGGCAGAAATTAAGCCTGAAGTCTGAAGTCGGTATGTAAACCTTTATTCCTTGCATTACTTTTCTGCTGCTTCACTTTTTATCTGTAGCTTTCTAACACTACTACTGTGCTCACATACAAACTGGAAGGATTACTTAAATGTAACCGCTAAATTTGATTAAGAGTGAATGACCTTCGTCATCACTCTGTCTCATTGTGCGAGATCTTTATAAACAACGTAAAGTTGTTTACAATATGTGGGTGTTGGTCAACAGTGGTTGCGGCCGGCTCTAGTGAAGTGTATCTCATACATCAGCAGAGTGTCTCGAGATGTCAGCCCCCATTAGGGTCTGCCAGGCGTCACATGCTCACTGTCTAAATTTAGTTTAGTCTCTGTGCCATGATTAGATAGGCGAGCCTCGCTGCCGGCTGCTGGCAGCATAAAAGATGAACTTCATTCACGGGACATAATTAAGTGAAGGATTTGAGGAGGAGGAGGGGGGTGGGGGTGCTGAGAGGTGATGGGGGATGGGGGAGAAGGATGGGCCAGATAAGATAAGATGAAACTTTAATGATCCCCGCGGGGAAATGGGGTCATTGCAGCTCCGGCCAAAAGGGACACGATGACAATTCAGAAGTTTCGTAAAATGTAAATTTCCAACATCCAGAGGCATTACAAATCTCGTTTACAGATGATTTCTTATATAAAAGTAAACAAGCATTTGCTCGCTCTAAATTAAGAGTCATAGGGAGTTTACTGAGTAAGATGGAGCGGTTTTCCTTTTTATAGTAAGATGATCAGACAGGTTCCACTTTATGTCCTAAATGGGAAGGTCACCCTTCCTGTTTGCTGCCAGTGGCACATTTACACTAATACAAATTCATACACACATCCCGGTAGACGCCATCAGCGGGGATGATGACGCCCCCTTGTGTAAAATTGAAATGTGACCGACTGTCCTTGACGGGGGCTGCGATGATCCATTAGCTGGTTCCTCTCTTGAATGTTGTAATTAATTGCACCGGCAACCATGTTTTTGGGACAAGCCCCCTTCGTCCGTGCCATGTCAGTGCTGCTTCTCTAGAGTCCACGTCTGTGTTTACCTGCCTCTGACTGTGTTGGTCAGCGTGACGGCCGGTCACCACTCGCCCCTTGATGTAGTTTTCTATTCATTCTCTGAAGGGGACATACACCCACCTATGACCTCTTCTGCATACAGATCCTTAACCGGCCTGTCAGTTTTCTCGTCTTTGTGTCTCTGACTCTGTCCTGCTGTCTCCTCATTGAGCCTTGCGACAGGTTTTGACAGGAGGCTGTTTAGCATGTAAGGTCGTTTAGAAGGTGATGACCTGTTGGTGTCTGAGAGACGGGTGATTGATGTCAGTTTGATCTCAGCTAATTATTCTTGATGTCCTGAGGCGAGCAAGCCTGTTGAGTGAACCTGAACATGTCACCCACTGTAAGCTCAGTCAGTGGGAAGACACTTCAGTCAGGAAATTGTGGAAAATAGGGAAAAAGGCCAGTCCCATTTGGCCTTTAACTTCTTGTTACTGCGCTATCTTCGACTCCATTCTGTTTACAAGGTTGTGATGTTTGTAAAAATGAGAAAAATACAATAATCGGGAATCCTCAAGTGCTTGTGTCAAAGCAAATGTCAGTAAATCATGTTTGTATTTTTCAGACCAGAAGCAGCCTCTTTTTTCAGCTTGGATACGATTCACAAAGTTATTTTCCCCCAAGTTTTCTTTTAAAAGTAAAAAAAATCCCCTCAATCAAAGATTTTTGTGACAAGTGACTGGAATTTTCTTTTTCTTTTTAAAAAAAAAAAAATTTCCAGGAACGTTTTTGATAACCTCTAAATGTACTCCGAGTTATTTGATTTCCTCCAAGAGTTCATATACAAATAATTTAGATAAACATTATTTCAAATTATGTTCCTGAAGTGGACATAGGAGGTTCATCATCATCTGCCCCCCCTCCTCTTGCTTGATGGCAGGTGTGATAGCCTCCAGGCCTGAGCAACTAGGAACAGGATTAAACAGATATAGTGTGGAATGAGGTGTCCTTGTGTGATGCCACTTTGTGTTTGGAAGCTGGAAGGGGTTCACAAAAGGCACTTTTAGTTTAGTTAATAGTCACTGTGATAAAAATGGGACACTTCCGGTTGTTTTCGATGAAAGCAAAGTTCTCCATTGACTGATATGATTTGTGGAGTTTAATATTTATGAATTGCTGTGTTTTTTGCTTGTGTTTGTGTATGTAGTTGTGTGCTTTGTCTTGTGGTGGATGTTTGCTATGAACCACTTTTAGTTAAATTTTTGACTTCATGCATTTGCTTTTCTTTATTATAGATTATAATGCCATGAGAGATCAAGCTGGACTTCAGAAATACTGCTGTTGCTATGGCAATGATCCTTCCTTGTCTTTGCTTTCTTCTGAGTTTATCCTTCCTCCCATTCATTTTGCCCTTTGCACCAGTTCCTCTAATTTTAATCGTTCTCCTTTTATTTTTTTCTTCATCCTTTCAGTTTGCTCTTTATGAGTTCATTATATGCGGCAGCTTCGACTTCATACGTGCACTCCCACATGTTTACAAACACACCCGGCGAACATACTGGAGCCATCACCACCGGGAAGATACAAACCCATAAATAAGAAGCGGTGGGTCAATGAAAAGACCAAAGAAAACAACAGCAAACCATGTTCGTCCTCTTTGAAAACAACTTTCCTCTCAGTGGCCTGCTGCCTGTCAGTATGTCTCTGCACTCTGTTGGGGGAGCTGCAGCTCTTTGTTCCTGCTGCAGCACCACAGTGCGCTCTTCTATAACTACCATCGTTCTCAATGCCGCAACCCTGGTTAGGAGGCCTTCTACTTTCTGCCACGGTTTGCTTGCTCCACACTCTGCAACGCTGCAATCTGCAATCCTGTTACACAGCAGTCACCATGTGATAGGCTTACCATCAGCACTGTTTGCAAAGTTAATAGACGCCATCAAAGTGTGAAGTGGAGATGTAATTCAATTTAACTCTGTCCTAATGGCTTGCCTTAAAGCACTGTTCATGTGTGACAATTTCACTGGTGTGTGTCATCGGCTTGGAGAGTGAAGAGATAATGCAGTATTAGACTGTCTAAGTAAGTAGACCAGTAGAAAAAATGGAGCATCTACAGGGAGAGGGGTTTTCATGTGAGTCAGCAGGACTTCAGCAGTGTTTATTTGATAAATGCTACAGAGAACATGGACGCAGTGCTCTGTAGGTTGCTGTCTGTGTAGGTCTGCTATTCTTAGAAAGAGGAACTGGGAGAACAGCGGTTTATCATTTGCTTTCCTATTTTTTGTGTTTTTTTTTCTTTTTGCTCCTTGCACAGTTGCCTTGCCAAAAGTCATGGTGCATAAATGTCCAAATGTGTGTATGCCTCCTAGCTTGTCCCAAGGCACAACACCTGACTTAATAAGGTTGGTCCAACCACCAGCTGTCTCCTATGTCAGTATCCTTCCAGATTGTCTGGCTCACTTTATTCATATGATATACCATGTGGTCTTTTATGAGAGTTTTTCATCCTTTCTTCTTTTAATCAGCTTGACTGAGTGGATCTCAGCTGTTACAGTGAACACTTTTTCACTGCTGGCCACTGTAAGTGTTGCCTCATCTGCAGGAGAAAACACTTTTTGTGTGGCAGTTTTAGTTTAATTTCACAACTTATTGACAAGATTTTATGAACTACTAGCTCGCAGTTAAAGATAAAATGTTACACTTTATGGCAACTTGACAAGCCATGGTAAATGCTGCATTTATCAACTGTTAAATGATGTTCAGATATGCAAGGCTTTCACAGGATTTGGTTGCTGATTTCTTAACCAGGAAGTTTTATATTAACACGAAGCATATGGCAAGGCTATAGGTATATAGGAATATAAAAGATCTATCTCTAATATTAAACGTCATAATACCTATTATTTATAATATTTAGAAGAAAATTGAGAGAGCATCTAACTAAAATAAGGAAAGTCAGATTTTTTCTGGCCCTCGTGATTCAGCTGTGACTCACAATTTGCTGCATCTAAAGATGAATCTTGATGCATCCTGAGACGCAAAACAAAGTGGTCGGCTATGTTTGGATTCCTGTTTTAGCAAAGAAATGTTTTAAGAAAGCTATATGTCTGTTATTTGTGAAAGATGTTACATGCAGACTTAGCATGATAGACAAGAAAGCTTAGGTATTGAGTTGGCTTATTGGGGAGAAATGCACCGCCCTCGCATGCTGCATAACATATAAAGCAGTTGCTCCAGAAGTCCATGAATTAGAAATAATTACTGCTGGACAAGCTTTCCTCTCCAAGTCCTCCACTTAGATTTGAGAAATCACAATTTAACCTTCATACTCTGTAAGTTCACGGAGGCTTCATCATAGTAGAATTGTCCTCTTTTAGACAAATGAAGGTGCAAATTCGAATTTCATACCAAAACTACACTCCCTTGCCGTTACTCCAGCATTGTCCCACCTGTACACTCCTCCTTGCTCAGTGTCCTCTCACAACCATCTGGGCCATCCATCAGGCCTCCTGGGCAGGTATAATCCAGGGAGGGAGTATCCTTTTAGAAGAGTCCCATTAGTTTATGAGCCGTCTGCTCCCTGGTGCTATTGCTTTGTCCTTTAGATGAGTTGTACCATTCAGGACTCTCACAAAGCATTCTAGATTTATAAGGAGGGAGCTTAACTTTTGAATACCCTGCATGATAAAGGTGCCTGTCCTCATTGTATTGTTTGTCTGACCTCGGTGGCAAAATGGCTCTGGATGACACCTGGTAAGGGGGACGGTTAATCTAGTTCATAATCGATGTTTTGGATTACAGTGAACATGAGAGAGAAATTAACCTTACAGAGGGAGCATTTAAAGTTTTAGTGCTGCTTCATAGGTGTGCATGGCATGCTCATGCGTAAATGTGTGTGGTGTTGCATGCCGTGTGGTGTTTTGCCCCAGTGCTCGCGCTCCGTATGGATGATGCTTGAATAGTGCATGGCTCCAGCCTGCCAAGCGTCTTCCCTCATGCTCCCTTCAGCTCCCTGCTCAGCCAGCACTGACTGACAACACTTCCTCCCTCTCTCACTGTCTTCTGTTCTTCTTACCGGCCTTCACAGAACTGTGCACACAGGCAGGTGGGCTGACTGACAGGCAGGTAGACAGGTAGACATGGAAGAGATGTAGATACACACTCTACCATAAACACTTCCAGTAAGAGAAATACACAAGCTTTCTCTCTGTGAATTCATCTGATTTTATTCATATTGCTCAGATTTTTATGAGCTCTCCCTCGGTCAGTTTGGCTTCTGAGGTCCATTGTTTCAGTCGATTCAGGAGGTGTTCACCACTTTTATGATTCTAGCCATGAAGGTTTTTTTTTGGTGCACAATTAAAATGGACGTTTTCATCAGGTTTATACTCCGTTTGCACCTTCTAATTTGGCTCTTTATGACCAAGAAGAGTTGCCATGTTTGGGTCTGAAGCTAGAGGTGGTTCTTATTAACAACTGGTTTGGTTTTCCATGGCAAAAGAGCCAAAACAGCCCAATCACTAGGTCACCTCAGATATATCTTTCCATACATGTTTCCCCCTCTTATCCTCACAAAGAAGCTACAGATTAACGCTATGTAACTTTCTGACATTAAAGTATTTCTGACTGACTTGTTTTGATGGCACCCTGGCATTTATTTTGTACAATAATGGAGCTGTTGTTGCCCAACAACGTCCCAATGTTCCAATGCAAAAAAGAAAACAAAAAATCATTTGGCAACTTCTTCGTCTGAGACATTGTCATGGTACTACCCAGTTCCACTTTACATGTCCACTCCAGCAACTGGATATTGGCACACTGGTCTTTATGAAAGGGCACAATGGTTTCAGAGAAAATAAAAACTCCAGGTTTCTTAAGTGCATCGTTCCTTAGAAATGGGGAAACAACAAATGGTCTGTATTCAAAACAGATGTGTTGTTCCCCTTCTCCTCTATCTGTCTCCAGTTTCTCTTTATGTGGACTTTTTTCTTTCTGTAACATCACCAACGTCCCCTTTTGTTCCCATCACAATAACCATGGCTGCCAGAGAACTAAAACTACTCGTGCTGATTTTTTTTTTTGGCTGGTGTTGTCAGGCTAATATTTCAGGCACACTTTTTAGTTATTGGTCACTCCTGGAAATGCCCTATCTTTGAAAATGTGTTTTATAGTCAGCTGGTAAAGAAGTGGTCCTCTGACCCACATGCAGATGGTTCGAATCCCCATGAAGGTTAAGAGAATCTGGGCCAGAGAAGTGAATAAGAGCCTCTCCTCCTTCAGTAGCTACAGTTTAGATAGTCTTTATTGAGGCATCCTACCTTATATGCTTCGGTGGAGCTGCTGTCGCAAAAGTCTAGGACTGGCTGCACTGGGAGACTTCATGTTGCGTTCATGTGATGTGACCTTTACCTCCCCCCTCTAGCTACTCTCAGGCAGCTTTTGTATAAAACATTTGGCTATCTTTACCAGTTAACTATATTTTAATGAAACACAAACACACATTGTTTCTTTTTACTCTCCGAATTTTTCAGTTGTCATTGAGAGTTCATTCCATCGGAGAGTCCCACCTTAGAGCAGCTGTTGTGGGTGTTCAACATAACGTACATGATGTCCTAAGCACCCCCTGTGGCCCCCAGCTTAACTCCAGCCAAGACAAAGTGGACCCCTGTAAGTTCATGCATAATGGAATGCAGTTAGAGAAAAGGCCAGCAGCAGTTGCCCTTGAGTTGCACGTTGGCGTTGTTACAGGTGTTTTTCAAGCCAGTGAGGAATATATTTTCCTCCAGGGTTGTGTCTTTCCCCTCTGAGGTCTGCACCTGCCAGCATGATAAACACCTACAATAGTGATCATACTAATTTCCAAAGAATGTATGTAATAATGTGATTCTTTACTAGCCCCCATTGGGAAATTTAGTTTGTGCTTGCCCCCGCTTGCACTTCTCTATGTGTGCTTTGAAATAATTGCCTGTGGGTTGAATTGACTGTAAATTGAGTTTTAGCTTTAATGAGTTCCCCTTCATTGTTTCTATTGAGACCCTTTCAAATGAAAGTGCTCACAGTTTCCATTAGTATATATTTTTTTAAGTATTTACTATTAATACAGAGGAGTAACAAATTTGTCAGCGAGGGATGGCTTGTTTGCAGCGATAACTCTGGTTCAACGAAAGTGACAGGACCGGGCATTCCATCGTCACCTCTGGGACAGTTGCAGAAACTTTTTTTCACACACGGTGACAAGTGCCCACTGAGCAAAAACAACAGATTAATTTTCAAAATGTCATGAAACGCCTTTAATTTATTCTAGAGAAGCAAGGGCTTGGCTGTCTCATTCATAATGCACCAGAGATTGCCCCAGAGAGTCAGATATGTTTTCAGTGAGATGAGCAAGCCTTACACTAATGAAACGACATCTGCAATTTAGCCCGTACACCAACCATGCTCATGTCGCCCTCTCTGTCTCTGCCCACTGTGGTGAAAATGGGAGTGTTATTCCTCAGAAATGACTTCACAGACTCTGAAGAGATTAGTTGGGCAGCATAGTTAGCTTTAGGAGAAAGGTATTTGGACATATTCCCTAAGAGAAATCACTCGCATCCGAATAATGTATCACCTCAGAGTTGATCTCACAGATTAATATGGAATTATATGCGGTTTCCATCTGCAGATCCCTTTGCAGAGAACCCTTTTAGCCCGGCACTAATTGGAGCTCATATAACTGCAGGAATCTGATAAAAGATTTATCCTTGTTGGATCTACAGCATCATTGTTTTTTCATGCTCTGTAACACAGTGCTTCTTTAGTACTTTAGTAACCACTGAGCGCCGGTGAATGTCTGGAAGACGGCGATTTGCAGAAATAGAGGCTGCATCTGCACTTTCCCTTTTTTATATTATGTATAGCTCCGAGGTACACATCTGCTGGTTCTGCTGGCCGTGTGACGCACGTACATGCATACATATACATGTCTCTCACAAGCTATTCGAAAAAGTTTGATCAGAGGAAATGCTGTCTGGAAGTCATTGCAGCATCAGGATGTAAAGAGTGCTGGCAGGCCTCATGCCTCATGCCCCTCCACTCCTCTCTTTACCCTTACGGTAAGATTAATACAGAGTAGGTGAAATATAACGTAGTTTAATTAAGCCCAAGCCACCAAGATTCATGGACTCATTTCTTTGTCTGACAGTGCAAATGAAGGTTCAAAGGGTGCAAGGCAAGAGGAGAGACATCCCTGATAGCCGATTGGAGCATAATGAATGTGGGGGTGCATAAAGACTGCTGCAAATGGTTCCTCCATAACATCACTCCTGCAAGGGAAGTGGAACTCAGATGTATGAAAACATGGGTGGTGTTTAAAAAAAAAAAAGACAAAGAAAATTTATGTGCAAGTCTTTTGACATGCAGCACTGGTCGGATGTGATCAGATTTCTTCTTGCAAAACAGAATGTATCCAAAGAAAACACATCGCAGTGCAGAGACACTGCTGCAGTCCAAATCAATCTTGCTCCTGCTCGTGTCATTATTTTGTTATTCAGTGCCGATAGCATGAGGCATGACATTATGAGTTGTTCTGTGAACAAAGAAAGAAAACAGTACGTCAGATGATTTGTTAAATGAGGATGATGCTTCTGCTTTTTCAAGCTTTGCATGAAGGGTCTGTGGTACGAATGTTTCTCTTCTGGTGTCTGGTGGGAGGGCAGCAGCAAAGCGCCAGCCTCTTATGAAGTACATGTTTCCTTTGTCGCCAACCTGAGATGCATAAAAAGAACAAGAAGAGACGTAACAAGAATCTGTGCAAAGCAGATTTGTAGCTTTTATGGTTTGTGCCATATCTTGAAGAGGTTTTTATTCTTTTAATGCATTTTTATTTTAAATGCAACATGCTGCTGCACAGATAGCCTTGGGGTAATCGAAACCTTCCTACAGAGTGGAGCTCTGACTTCTCAGAGCCAACAGAGCCGTGCTGTGCACTAGATCACAGTATTGAATTTCTATAGAATTAAAGTCACTGGGGACAAGGTGAGGGAGAAATTTCAAGTGGAAGATGCGCAGGAACTCTGGTGAATAAATAGGTGCTTTCATCAGTTGAACAAGCACTAATGCGTTTCACTCAATTTAGCCAATGGACTTAGCCCATTGCTATTTCCTATTCTGCTATCTGTCACTGGCTGTACATTGCATTTGCCTTGAAGAACAAGCACAGCAGAGTCATTTGGCAGCACTGATCAATACCATTCACTCTGTGCAAAAGGCTTATCAATTTCCAACCAGTGCCCTGACTGAGAACTGCGAAGGAATTTGGTTTATTCATTATATATATTAGTGTTTTTTCCCTTCTTTTTAACTCTGAAAGGTATTGTTTAGGCAGTGCCATTTGATTAGCGAGGAAATCAATTCCACCTTCTTCTTCACTCTTGAACTGTGGTTAAACAGTAGCTGTACGAATTACAAAAGCAGAGGTTTCCTTTTGCGTTTTTATGTTTGCCTCAGTCTCACTGTGGCACCTTGTCTTGTTGAATGCTAATGGCCGTTTGTAGACTAGGGCAGGGGCAGAGGGAGACCCATCTGTGAATAATGGATGAGTCAATGTTGGCAAGAGCTCATCCAGCAACCTGCTGCTCTTTAGAAACACTTCTAAAATGCAGATAATTATATCTTCAATATCTTAAACTGCCTGATCTTTTTAGAGGAGGTCATTCAATGTATTCACTCTCCTCTAGGCCACACGTGTGCGAAGAATACAAGACTGTCAAAAATTACAAAGACAAACTGGGAATGCTTTCAGAAATGATTGAATTGATGGTTTTATGTGAGTCAAAAACCTGAAATAATTTGTGCTTTCATCGCTGTTATGCCTTTTTTTGGGACACAGTTTTTTCTTAGAGCACTAGGTTGACATCTGATGTTAAGATCAGGCTGTGGGATCCTAACATCCATTGCAGGATTTGTCCCTTTGCCACTAAATATAGTTTTTTGTAATCTAAAACAATGCTGCAGAATGAATCTGGGACCGATCCGATTCCTGTCTTGGTTTGTGAGATGAAATTGCTTCTTTGTACTGTATCCCATGTGGCTGTGCCTAATAATTGTGCCTATGGATTAATGCACACTTTGAGCATCTTGGGATTTTGGTAAGCTAAGGCAGCTCCCTTCTTATCTAAACTGAAACACATGATTTTAAACACTTGCCTTCATGTGAAGGTTTTAATATAATTTTTCCTTTTGCTTGTGCTGGTGTCATGTTTCAATGTCTCCTTTCAAACTAACTGGGCTAATATGACTTGCTATGTGTAGGTATCACAAGCAATACAGGCTTAGAGGCCTGTAATTACACTGCTTTTGTGCAAAAAAATGAGGCCCTCATCACACCACAAGGCCTGAACGCAGTGTGTGTTCTGTGTGTGAGAAAGGTCAGTCCTGGATACAGACAAAAAAAACCAAACTTTTATTCATCTTACTTTCATTACCCTTTTTTGATGAAGTGAAATGAGATCTCCACCTTTTTGTAGTGATGTTCCGTTAACAGAAAAGCAGCTGAAATGTAACACAGTGGATGCTAAAAACACACAAAGCATAGTATTTTCTCTGGAGTCACTGTTTATCCCCACCCTGGCTCTCCCTATGCTACCACTATGTCTGTGTGTGTTGGAGAGAAGGTGGATGGGCTGAATAACACCTTGCATTAAGTCATATTTTCTGGGTCTTCATGGGTCCAAAGGGGATTACTCTCCACCAATTTAAAAGTTCAATTTGCACCTCTCCATCAGATTCATTTTACATTATAGCCTGCAGGCTCTCCCACCCAGCCTGGGGAAAATGTAGTTAATAATCCACTTCTAACCCATCATATATTTTCAGTGCAAGAAAAAGACAGACAGCAATGAAAGTTTGGATGGGGAGGATATATTTGGTTAGTCAGTTGGCTGTTTGATTGACCATGCTGGATGAAGATGGTCCAGCATAGGGGATGGATTAACGATTTTTTATAAGCCTGATACCAGTACTTGTATTTTATGTGGAAAATTCCATATTTTGTGCAGCACAGTATGTTATGATCGTAGAAGTGAATGTGAACCTTAAATAAGGACGGAATATAAACACTCTCTATTAGTTAAACATTCAGTAGTGTTACTTATTTAGTGATAATTCCTTTTAATTTGGAAACCTTTAAATCAAAAGAATACTTTGGCCAAAAGTGCTTTTTTTTTTTTTTACATTTTACTTTCAATTTTGTTGTCATTGTTTTCAGTTTTTTGCACAGTGTAATGAGGAGCTGTTAAGTGGATGTATTTAGTTATAAGCAATATAACCAATAACTATATAATTTATATTAATTTGTGATTATAGAAAAGAAGTCATTAAGTATGGCTCCTACTCCATCCTTGCAGAATATGTATGATTATGCCTTTCCCGTGTTTCTTAATCTTGTTTTCTAATGGATTTTCCATAGTTTTCTTCCAACAACTTATGTAAACTTAAAGGCAAAGACACAAATTAATTTGCGCCCTATTTTTTTCCACTTTTGAAATGGTTACTTAAACACAATGCACCATAAGGGTATCATCCAAATACATCTTTCCCACACATTTTCTGTGGCCAGTAGAACTAATTATAGCTATATGTAAATATCTTGTTAGAGTAAGTTTTGAGAAAAATGGTCATGCCATTCTTGTTTTAATCAAATGTATATTTCGATAATAATAATGATGATTATGATAATGATGATGATGATTATTGTTAATAACAATGACAACAACAATAATAATAATTATTATTCTAGTAATCTATGTTGTGATGTGATGGTATTTCCTCATACACTTTGGATAAATTGTCATAACATAAGTATACATCAACCATTTTTATTACGTATAAACACAGCTAACTGGTTACTGGAATATTCCTCTTATATTTACAAATCAGCATCAGCCTTTTTTGTACATAGCTTCAGAAAGTCTGCTAGGAGAAATGCAGGTATTTACTTTGGTCCCTTTGGGAAATGTCCAGAAAACCGCTACATGAGCTACAGGCCATCTATGCAGTGCTGAGCAGATCCTACATATGTCCAAAATCTTGAAAACAACATCCCTGCCAACCTCAACAACATACAATATAGAAATATAATTACGAAGCGCAATGCTACTTAAAATGAAAAAGGATGTGTTCACCAAATATTGGAAATGCATTTTTTTTTTTTATTTTAATGCATATATTGTATTTTATGCTCACGGTTAGTGTTTTAAACTTCTACATAGCCTTTTATACTGAGACTATTATCATTTGATGAAGCAGTCTTTGTTAAAAAATGTCCAGTACTGACTATAAAATGTATGCTACTATTATTGTTTTGCAGAAGAGCTACGGAAACTCAGCTGGTCGGGAATCCCACGACAAGTCCGGCCAATAGCATGGAAGCTTCTTTCTGTAAGTTTTCTAATGCCACACATTCACACACTGTAGAGAACACTAAACAGACAAACACTTCCATACAAAGAAACTCTACTTACGCAATAATGCACAGAATATCACAGGTAGTTAACACATTGCAGATAATCAAGCACACACAAATACACACTAGTTGCTGACCTGTTCTTTCTCTCCATCTATTCCCCTGTTTTTGATTTATGAAGACCGGTAACAGTCTGTTTTTTATTTATTTATCCCTGCCGCAAACTTCAATGGAAAATTAATTGCAAGGCACAAATAATTTATTCATGAGAGGCACGGTGTGTTTACTCATTAAGCCATTGTTGTGGTGTACAGCTCTTAGTCTGCAGAGAAAAGACGGGCTTTTTGAACGCCATGACTCTCCCATTAATTACAGCACAATAGCTAATGTGCCGCAGAAAAGATGTCATTTAAGGTGTGTGTATGTGTGTCCATTTGTGCTTTTTGGTTGTGGGAGGTTACCAAATGGGTGCTTTAGCTATTAACAGCTGCTTTGTTTGGTACTCAGTTGAAGTAAAGTAAGACAATATGAAGTCCCAAAAGCGCTGGATGCTGGGGAGGGGAGGGCTACTTTATTGATTTAGGTGATTGTTGCTGTATTTGTTCTATGTGAGTGTGTATTTGGGTCTAAGCTAATGTACCATGGATAACTCCTTTTTTGATAGTTTGTTCATGTTTGTTTTGAATTGTGCAGAGAAGCTAATGTGTGCACAAATGTTAATGAACTGCATAAATACAGAAAAGCTTTCAATGCAGGATACCATTGAATACATCGTATGTAAAATGGAGGTTTGACCACTGTTGGTTCCCTTTGGGGAAGGATGGAGCTAGCTACTAGTGGTGGAATAGCATGGAGGGCAAAGAAGCGTATAAAAATGCACCAGAACAGAGTGCATAAAGGACTGACAGTGAATTCATTAATGAAAGGGAAATGTGGGGGGTGGGGTGTGGAAAAAAACAAAACAGAACTCTATTGTGTGAAACAAATAAAATAATGATCCATCCTCCAAGTTCTTTTGCCTGTGCTGAGCAGCATGCAGCCTAAAGGGAATAGTATCACAGCTCTAACAGAAAAGTGTAATTACAATGTGGCTAATTGGCACCATTAGTTCAGCAAATGAAGTAGCCCCATCAGAATGCAATGTCACAGATTCTGTAACTCCTCCTTTGGTATTTGATGTAGAATGAAACTATACAAGTCACGATTCTCAGCAAGTTCTCAGTCATACAGCTGTCTTCCCTGGATTTGGTATCAAGCAGAATATCAGAGGGGAGTGGGAATATAATCAACCTCACAGGCCAATTCATCAAAAAAACCTCTGGCAGAACCCGGCTCAGGGAGGACAGCTAACTTCCCAACTGGGGTCCAGCACAGTCGATACAATGCAATGTTCTGAATGTGTTCTAGTTCTTGGAGCACTAAAGATTTAAAAGTGTGCCGCATTGGATTTCTTGACACGAGGGCAATTCAGATGCTGTTTTGTTTGTTGTTTTTTCTCAAAAAAACAACTGTTGCTGTTTTATAGAAGGAAAAAAAGACAATTTGAACCACATCTACACCAGTAATATATATCTGCACAACATACTTAATGGAATATTGCTCATGTGTTCACTGCTGAAGTTTGTTTACAGACACTGTTTTTGTCTGAGATCCTCTGAATGTCCAAACATTTGAAGTATTCTCAGCTTCTCCTCCAAAGTTTTCATTAGGTTTCTACTTCTTATAGCCTGGTGCGGCTTGAACTGTCCCGGGGTTTAAATCCCAGGTTCTGATGAAAGTGAAAAGTGGACACAGTGTGGAAAGCTCTCATATCTTAAGTGTCATAACACTTGACTGCCTCCTCTGTTCAGCTTGTGGTATGATCCACAGGAGAGACGAATAGGAAGGATCAGGCTCGAAAAAATCTATTCTCTGTTGAACACACCACCCCCACACACACATTTAGACTCAGCCCACGCTGTATTCCATAAACTTGGCAGAGGCACCTAATAAAACTTCACTCCACTGGCGTCCCTGGTGCCCTTGTCCTGCTCACCAGCATGCACCAACTTATTTTATTTTTTCCCCCCATCAGCGGGCATTCTTGAGCAACATTCTCCTTTTTACTTGACAAAAATGAGAGACAAGTTTTCCCTCTGTAGTGAGAGCTTGGCAATTCTCAACCAATACCGTGCATTTACTGTCACATCTTTAGAATCGCCCACAACTGTCAGCAGGCAAATAAAACACAGAAACCAGGCAGCAAGGGAAAGAACACTTTAAGCTCTTTGAATAGCTCACTCTACTTGCTTATGCTATTTGAAAGAAGCTCCACAGGTTGCCCGCAGCCTCAGGAACACACCCCGTTAAACTTCCTATTATTTCATAAATTATACCGTCTTATTTCATTGGTTTAAAGAGCACTTGGTGTCCGAGCCTGAAGGAAAAAGGAAGAAATTAAATGGCTTTCCCGCTTTGTGAATGAATGTGAGCCTGTGGCAAAATGTACATTTGCTAATGGAGCGCGGCTGTTAAATGTGAAGTGGCGAGCGAGGAGAAAACTAACTGGCTGTGGAAATATTGATAAGGCAAAGGGCTCTATGAGATATATCAAGGAGCAGCCACAGCAGAGGCTGATTTGAAGATTAAGTTAAATATTTCTACCTTATGATATTGTAAATAGAAAATCAGCTGAAAGAAGACATCAGTGCAGCTTTATTTCTTTTTAAACCATTTATTGCCAACTTCCTTTAATTCACATAACACTGGATGCATTTTAAGCGTCTCTGGAAGTCTAGAAGAGCATTCCTCATTATCCATATTCAAAATTAAATGCATTTGAAAATGTGATACAGTGTCATAGTGCTGCAATGACTCTAAACTCACTATTTGAATTGGATCATGGTTTATGTGTCACAGATCAGATACATTTTTGGATCAGCAAAAGGAAAAAAAAAGGAAGAACAATATGAATTTAACTCTCCATTTATTTAAGTAATTTTTCCTTTTGAAAAATTCAACTTTAAAACTAATTCTACTCAATAATATAGAAGCAAATTGAGGTGCAGTATAGGGCATGTAATACAACTTAAAATATAATTTAAGGTATCATAGTTTCTTATTGTGAACATGGAGATGTAAATAAAAAGTAGCTTGTGTTGGCATCATAAGTGGGCGTGGCTGATGTGTTCCACAGCTTTAAGCCCGAGGCACACTGCACAACTTTTTGCCAGAAAAACCCCTCGATTTTCACTTGTGCCTAGTCACCGGTAGTTGCTGCTAACTAATAAGAACCTGTGTATCTTTCACACTAGAGTTATGTCTGCCGACAAACAATAAAAAAATGGGATCAAAACAGGCTCAGTGGTAATATTTTTAAAGGTTTTCTAATATTGTCAGTATTGTTTCAAACTGGATGGCCAAGGTGATGGATGAATTACACCTGGAGAATACCATTCTTAACACTTTTTTTTTCTTTTTCCTGTGAAGAAGGATCATAAAGTCATGGCTTATTGAGAGTAATTCTGCTAGGATTCATGTTGCAAATACCTACAACTGGTAGATTATTAAAAAACAGTGGACTCAGCCTACAAGCTAATGGCAAATAACTCTTTGAGTCTTTAAAAATTTAACTTGTTTGCACAGGTCTTAAGGGCCAAGTAAATTATTTTTCTGTAGAGATAGTGTGAACAAACACACTAGCTATTTGGCTGTTTATGCAGTTGTATCCCGATGAATCAAGCTGAGTCAAAGGTTTGTGCTGCTTTTTTCCTTCTCTTCTTTTTTTGTTGGAAGATTTATTAAGTATATCGTACCTTTTTATTTACTTCTTTGAAAGATTTAAGACTGTAAATTGAAATAAAAATATATATATATGTTTTAACATTAATACATTTAAAATTAAGATGCAATGGAATATAATAAAAACCCACAAGGTTAACATGAGCTCGATAAAATTGTAAAGAAAAAAGTTGTAATAGTTGTTAAAAGGGATTGAGCAGATCTTATGCAGTTAATGTTGAGAATTTTTTATAAATGCATTGACCCTTGAATTTGTCACTTGTATTCTCATTTAAGGCTAAGAGCCAAACACCTTAAACCTGTCTTTTTGTTTACATCATTCAGATGGGGAACAGAAATATTGAATGAAATGATAAAACATCAGCTGAATACATCAGCATTCAAGCTACAGGGACTTGCTTTAAGGTTGAAGCTACAAGTAATATGAAGGGGTCTATTATTTAAATTATGGCAGAGCAAAGGAAGTTAAGTTTTCATTTGTTGACTTGTTCAACTTCTTTTGCTCATAGTGGGACAGTTTCCAGTCGACTTCCAGGATAATGTGTTCCCTCTAAGTAGAAATTAATTTGGAAAATCTACAAAAAAATGACTTGCTTTAAATTCCCCAAATGGACTCCCCAAGCATATTGTGCACATTATTTTTACAGTCAACTCAAGTGGAGCGTCCTTAAGAGGAAGAGTAGATTGATGCTGGGAAGAATGAAAAAATGTGGCGAATGTAGACAGATTACCACAATCAGGAAGAACTGCGCTGCCATGTTTTGCACCGCTGCCAGGAGCAATCATGCATCCACGCTTCACTTTCAGTCGTCCATCTCTGTCTTTTTAAACTCTGTGCTCAGTCCTTTTTAAATAAGCTTAAGTGCCTTTTAACTTTCTGGTGAATTACCCGGAGAGATGCCTTCTTTTCCCCTAATTTGTGCTTTTGCTAATTGAAGACTCAGGAGATCAACATAAATAGTTGGTTAAAGTTTGCAGCAAAGAGTAGTAGTACTTAAAAAAAAATCTGTTTATGACCCGACAAATAGAGCAGGGGGAAATGAGAACTCTTTGCAGTCTTCACATTTTCCCATGCCAGTGTGTGCTGCTATCTTGTTGAGCAGTAATGCAGCTGCAGTGTGACTGACCTCCACTAAGCTGTCCATTAACCTTCAACACGACCACACACTCTCCTCTCCCTCATTTGGCTGCATGCCCCTCACACTGCTTTGTGTTGGTGCTTGTATGAAAGGGTTGTTCATGTTTGCAGATGGAGACATTTCTCCATGTTGCCCTTTGACATTTTGGCAGTGCCCGGTCTGATTTCTGCAGACATGCATGTGACTGTCCGGTTGTACGGCAGTAATGAGGATTTATATGGAGGAGCTGTAGAGGGGTGGGGAGCCTCCAGGAGGAAGTACTTTCAGTGGTAAATGTGCTGACAGGGACTGAAACCTGAGATATTAGATGTGTGTTTATATGTCAAAACAAACATAAGTGAGAAATGATGGTGGCTGCATTAAGAGTTTTTAATCTTTTCACAACTTTAGTGCTATGCAAATGTATAGAGGTATTCTCATTTCTTTATCGTTTCCTTCCAATCAGCCAAGCTTTCTTCTGATATTTAATAATTGATCAAAGAAAAGCTTTGGAAAGTCCTTCAAAAAGCCTGAAGAACTATTCATGAAGACTGCTTAAAGATTATAAGAAGTTTTTGAGTTTGAAGAAGGTTCCAGCTGTGTTGAAGAATGAAAATGATCATAACAAATGTTGTTCAAACTCCATTGCTTTCCTTTTTATGCTTTATCAAACAGCCATACCTTTTTTTTCAAAAAGTTAAATTTACATATTTTTCAAGATATGATGATGTATTGGTTCACTGGATTGCAATTTGATGTTCGCCAAGATCATAAATTCTGTTTCAGTATGATTGCCCGAGTAAGGGATTGATTACTGATTATTGATTATTGTGCAGTTAATATTTATTTGGTCTAATGTTGAATTAGAATTAATGTTGAATTATTTTTAGAACTTGCCTAAACTAACCAAGGTAGTAGTAGCATAGATAAACAATAGATAATGCATAGTTAAACAAAACACGGTTGGATGTCACTGGTTGTTATAAACAAATATAAACATTTCCACATACTCTAAGTATGATTCCAATTACAATGTTTGATCAATATTGTTAATTTTGATAATTGTTATGGGCTCTTTGATTACTAATTCAGTGTATTAATGTAGCTGGATGTCTATTTACACTCCAAATAATTGCCATTTCCTAGCAGTATATAAAGAAGTAATGACTGGCATTGTGTTGATGTCTCTGCAAGGGCAACTATTATCTGCAACAAATAATCCTCTAGACTCCTCAGATGTCTCTTGGGTCTCAGTCTGGCTGAAAAATAAAGAAAAAAACAATAAAGGAGAAACTTTCTGTTGCCACTCTTATTGATTTCTCTCAAGACTGTTGCCCATCATTGATAGTTTGGATGTATTTTTTTTTTTTACTTGCGAGCCAAAAAAGGAGGACAAAAAATGTCAGTTTGCTTCCAAAAATAACAGAGGAAAAACACACCAATGCAACAAACACACACTGAGAGCATCAACTTTTTAAAGCCCAGTACATCTGTTCAGTGTGATGGTGATTCCACAGAAGCGGCTCCAAAACACAGTAGCTCAGATGTTTATGAACAGCAGCCAAACGTGTTCTTTTAAAAATGCTCAGTTTTAATTAAAAGTGATGAAAATTACATGGAAAGACACAGACTGGCTAATGATGAGAGCATCTGTTTAAACATTTTACAACGAACTCTGAGATCGAGCAGGGAGGTTTTTGTCTTGATGTTTTGGGGAAAGTGAATGAGGGGAAAAACAGCCTGCTTCCTTTTAGACATTTTCTGCTGCATGTCATGTGCCTTTTTTGAGTGGACTGAGTCGGGTCTCTTCCAGTGATCTGAGTGTGGCACTCGGGCCCCGATTGAATAAACAAGTGGTGACCTTTTCACCTTTCAGTACGTTTAAATGTCGTTAAATCATACATTTTAGCTTGACTACAACAGGACACTAAGAAAACCTGTTTTACACCGTAGTAGTCTGTCTAAACATTTAACTTCTCAAATTCATAGTGGCACACTTGCCACACTACTTATTCCATGGTTTTCGTCATAAGGTGGGCTTTGCTCAGTTTGTTGCCATGAGGATGTGTCAATGGTCAAATGACAGGCCTTTTCACTTAATCTGCCATGATAATTAAAATCCTTTAGAATTTTGCTAAATGTTTAAAAAGATTCAACTAAACAAAGCACTATTTATGAACAAGACAACCTTTTAAAATTTTTTTTTCCACAGGAGCAAGTTTTCATGCCCTGCAGTCATGTTTGAGTTCAGATTTGATCATTTAAACTCTGAATATTTTAAACACCTGCTCCCAGCTCTGGCTTTTCTACACATTATGTTTGTTGAATTTAGTCTCTGCTTTTTCCTAATTGCATTAGCCCGAATGCACAGTGAGGATGCACCATCTCACACATGCATGCTCACTTACTTTAGGTGTCTGACAGACTCATTCCCACACACAGAAAAGGCAGCCCTCAAGCGACAGAAAGTTTTCTTTTCACAGACTACTTGCATTTAATCCCAGGTGATTAAGTTTGGTTTGCTGTAGTGTAGAACTTTACTAACAAACTCAAAGCAGAGTTTTAGAACAGGTCTCATGATAAAAGCTCATTAAATACCACTGACATGAATAAATAAAAGACAGATGACATAAAACACTGTGGTTTCATTTTAAAGAGTTTTACTGACTGTCTGTGGAGCTGAATTAATGAGTCCCACGTGGAGCCCACAAGCATGTCTGTGCATGCTAGGAGAAGAGAAAAAAAGGACAGTTATATTAATTAGGAAGCTATTGCCACTTTAGTTTTGGGCTTAAACCACTATTGGAATGCACAAATATTTTTGCATAGTATAGTCTTCTGTACATAAAATTTGTGAAAAGCATTTGTTTTTTTTGTGTGCATCTAAAATAATAATAAATATGTACAGCTTTGTGTTGATAAACTTGGCATAAAATCTTTTGGAGGGTGGTTGATTGCTTAGGTTTGAATGTGGTGGACTGTCCATTTGCATGTTTTCTTTTACTGTTTTTAGTTGTTTTGTTTCTTAACATGCTCGAAATAAACTAAGGACCTACACTGCTGGATTATTTCTGTCCACAATTCAGTTCTTAGGCAATGTAATAACATGATTCCTGCAGCTCAAAATATGCATTAATGCAAACAGTAGGATTTTAAATCCAGCAATTTCAAACAGAATGAATAAAATTGAGCTAAAAAATGTAAACTGGAAATATAACTCTTTCTTTCCCCAACTTTTCCCGCTTCATGCCATGTTTTAATTTTCTTCCTCTGTCTTTGTTGCTCCTCCAGGGTTACCTGCCAGCCAATGCAGAGAGGCGAGAAAGCGTTTTACAGCGGAAAAGACAGGAATATTTTGGCTTCATCCAGCAGTACTATGACTCCCGCAATGATGAACACCATCAAGACACATACAGACAGGTAAATTCTCCATCACAAGTGCTCATGGATTCTTATACATGTACAATTTTAACCTGCTTTGGGATACAAATCTTTCTGTGTCATTCAGAAAATAGCCTCCTGTTTCAAATATTTTTCCAGCATAAATAAGAGACACAGTTTTTTGACAGAATTTAGGTTGTTTTCAGGATTACTGGAAACTGTTATAAGGCAAAAAGGGCTTGTTGTTGTGTTGTTTTGTCTTTCTTCCCATGTTCTCATAGGACTGTCAGTGCATGTCTGTGGTGACATGAGGGGAGTGTGGTCGAGCTCTGTTCACAGAGAAGAGAAGACCAGCTTCAAAGAGCAGCTTAAATGAACCTTTTTCTTTGGCTTTGAAAATATCTACTTTCAGTGTCTCCCCTTCTCTCTGTCTGTTTATCTGTCTTTCTACCCCTGCTCTCTTTTTCATTTTAACACTTGACTACTTCCCTCTCATTTTAAGCTGATAAGAAACATCAAAGTGGGGCTGTCAATCGCAAAACACACACATTCCTCCAATTGCGTCCAAATTCCCGTTGATTTCCTCCAGACTGTGCCAGCTTCCTGGCACACTTTTTCTTGGTGATTATTTGGATCATGCCTCCGCATTCTGCTTGTTCTGGACTGATTAGTAATTTTTAGCTATTTTTTTTCTGATTGTGTTTATACATATGCCATAATCGTATTCAATTTTTTGTATGTGACAGCGGATTTCTCTAATTTCTCTGTCCCCCGCGCATGTATCGTAGTTTGTCTCAGCTTGTGTCTGTCTTCTTTATATTTGTTAATGTTGCCGATAACATGCCCAAGCTTGTATATGCTTATGGAGGTAGCCTCTACATTTAACAAAAAAAAAAAAAAGTATTGTTGCATTTTAAGTTTACCCCAAAGGAAGTGATTGTTAAATCTGTGTTTGGTTTTATAATTCCTTTGTAGGTTTTTAGAAACTTTATAAATAATTTCAGTTTAAGACCTCACTGCTCTGTGTTCTTAAGTTGTTTATTTTGTCTACTAACCTGTAAATAGTGAGGCTGCTTCCATCATGATAAACTTAGCCCATGTTGATCATCTGCCCACCAGCAGTCATTTGCAAAGATCTTCCTTTTTTTTTTTTGTTCATCTACCTGTGCTTCAACAGGACTGATTTGTCTGGAATCCATTCCCAGCTCTGAGCCGTGCCACTGCTTGCTCTGTTGAAATGAGAGCAGAAACACACTCTTCTTAGGACTAAATAACCTTAGCTGAGCCACAAAGTGGTATTTAAATGTGATTCAGGCTGGAGGTTCTTTTTTCGTTGCCTAGTAAATGAGAAAATATTTCAGTGATGAGCTAAAAGATTGTAAAGTCACTGCTTCAAGACTTTTTAATCTGCTATGGGATCAACAAGAAACAAGGATTAATTCATGAAATGTTCTGTTTTAGCCTTTGTCTTCTTAAAAATGCACAAGAAAATGAAGGTACAGTAGCAGCTTTTATGCCAATGACCAGGGCATAACACAATGATTAAATGTTTAGTAGAGAAGGGCTTAAGACAATTATAAAACACCATAAAAATGAAATATAAATAGCAAGGTACTTATATTTAGAGCAATTAGAAGCCATAAAGCATGACTTTAGGAAAGGGACTTTATATTGGTTTTAAAAGCCACTTGATTTGCATAATTCAAACTTAATTGGTACCCCAGAACAAATCCCAAATCTGAACTCCTTAGACTACTTTCTTTATCCAACTGTAAAAGTATAAGCTTCTAAGTGGACACATCCATAAAGAGTGTGAGCCAGGTTGAATTATACCAAAGTTTTGAGTCTCACTGAAAGGTATCCTCCAGCTGATCAAAAAACACTCCTAGATTCACAATGTTGGACAAGTAAATGTGAGGGACTTGCATTGTGTGTGTTTGAGTGCATGAGTGGGTGTCTTAATACATTTCTCTTCCATGTTGCTGTCAGATCCACATAGACATTCCTAGGATGAGTCCTGAATCTTTGGTGCTGCAGCCAAAGGTGACAGAGGTAAGGCGACCAGAGTGAACAGAACTGGTTACAGCTCAGTCCCCGGTCCTGTCAGGAGAAACCAGCCTCACATGCTTACAGATAGCCTGGACTGTTTCAGCTGGCTCGCATCCAGCTGCTGCCCCGCTACCGTCTGGCTCCCCTCTGACGAATCTGTCCGCCTGTTGTATTGTTTATCTGTGGGGGAAACACTCTGAAATGGCGAGAACGTGGTCTCACAACAGCAGAAATGCACACAACAGTGCACAGTATCGCCAAGACTTCTCATTATGCAGACGCACTCATCTGCACACTCGCATTCATGACCACAGCTGCTGTCCATTTCAGAGGAGCGACACCCCCAGCCTGACTTCAGTCAACGACACCGATCCACTAACTGTTGCTCTCGCTCTCTGTTTCTGTCTGTGATGGCCAGACCTGTGCTAACCTGCCCGTTGCTTCTGTGTTTGTCTTTTCTCTCTTTCTCTCTCTGCAGATTCACATTGACATACCGAGAACTAATCCTCTTATTCCTCTCTTTCAACAAGCTTCTGTCCAAGAGGTGAGACCCCTCCAGGAGCACACACACTACCTCGCATAGCACAGGGTTTTCCTTCTGCTTTCAGGCAGATCACTGGCAGGTTTAAAAAAAAAATACATCATGATCTTAAATGAATTAAATTGGTTTCCACAGATGCCGTGTGATTTGTTAATGTAAGATGGGTCAGGTTTTGGATAACAGGTAATGAAAGGTAGAAGTGAGATTATGAATAATATGGCACAAAAGTATTTCTATCTTTTTTTAAAAATCTTTTTTTCCTTGGTGTTTGAAATGGAAAACTCTTGCATTGGCATACTGTATGATCTGGTATCAATGCAGAAGCATAAATTCAGAGCATACATGGAAAAAATAACTAATTCCTACAGGCATGCATGTCACTCTGCATGGTTGGCACACTCATGTCTCTTTGTTCTGCTTTGTTTGCCATTCTAAATATGCGTTTCCTGTTACAGCAGGGCAAGAAATAAACATCTTAAAAATGTCTACCATTGTAAGACAAAACCCTAGAAACATTGAAAATTAATGCTAAAGTACATTTGGACACAGCTCCCACAAAGTAGCAATAAAAGCACTTTGGGCTTTTTACAGAGTAAAACATTTTCTCAAACATAATATACTCCAGATGTGATTGTACTGTTTGGGTTTTTGAGTTTGTAGTAACTGCAGACACCCAAATCTATGCACTCTAGCAGGTAAAGTGACCCCCCTCCCCCTGCTCATAACAGGTGTAATAAATTAATTGCTAGTTAAAACATTTGTTAAACTAAGCTTTTGATTAAAATGATAACTCCTCAAAAAAATACTTGAGCATATTTTAATGAAGTTGACTCAGCAGTTATTTGAGAATATCAGAGATGCAATATGTTAGAACTCAGCATAGTGTCTACCTTGTTTTCATTTATGTGGGGGTAAGCTCATGTTATTACTCTGCTGCTGGGAGGTAGAAGCTAACAGGGAGGCTGAGGCTGGAAGCTGCTTAGTGCTCACTTGCACATGGGTGTGACTGAGGAGGCAACCTTCCAAACATGCAAACAAAATTATTAACCCCCCCCCCCCCGAAAAAAAAAGGAAAATGGAGAAATATGCAACAAGTGTGTACAGAGTCTCACATCCACACTTTGATTCATACACGGTGCCTCCCGAAGTAGCAACTCTGCACTGTAATCACAGACGTAGCAGGAAGATCTGATTAGATGAGGACTCCTCACCATCTTTTCTACCATACAGACTACTACTGCAAAGAGTTCATATTTTTTACATCTCCCAGAGTCCTCTCTCATCCTCTACACACCAGCTCTCCTCCAAAAGCCACCATCGCACACTGAAATATTCAGTCTGCATGCTCCTCAAATGTTTTGGTATGCAGCAGACATCAAAGGCCCCACCCCACTGTTTTTTTTATTCCTTTTTCTTTTTCCTTTCACAGTTAGACCTGTTTGCAGTGGTGCTTAAAATCACTTTTGCTTCACATTTTAAGCTGTGATCTTTAAAATATTTTTAAATTAAAATAAATTCCCCTCTCTCTTTGGAGAGTTGCCTTGTCTTGGTTTAACCTTTTGACACAGGAGGCACATGAAAGCTGATTTTCCTGTCCAGGAGATACTCTGTGATACTTGATGTATGTGAGGTTAATATAAGATTAGCTGTTAAACCTGAAGAAAATATCGCTCCACCCACAGACATGCTCACATGGGACTAAACTGGGAGTGGGCATAGTGCTGCATGCAAGCAGAGAGGCTTTATCTGTAGATGCCAATGTGAAATATGCATGTCAGCTTTTGAGGTTGCATTGAAAAGAAAGTCCTATTAGCTAACCGCCCAGCTATCGCCAACACCTCTCCCTGTTTGACAGATGTGGCTTTGATGGGGAAACGAGAGGTGCAAAGAGCCTGAAAGAGGAGCGTCTCACCAATCTCTCCTACTGTCCGACATTACCATGGCCATGTTGTATCCCATAAAACAATGAGCTATGTGGTTATTTAGAAAGTGACAGAACCATGACATATCCCCAAAAAGCAAGAACAGGCCTAATGGGTGTGGTACGTCAAGATGTGACAAGTGTGCGCGTTATGCGGAGGGGGAGCCATTTGCACAGCAGAAAAACAAGCTGAACATCAAGCCTCCTTTTATTCACTGGGGCTGACAGCATTAAACAACCTCCCATAACGAAGATGGAAGTGTTTGCCTTGCAAAAAAAAAAATTAAATAATGTGGTGGAGTGAGATGGAGGTGGAGACTGACTCAAAAGTGAAGAGCAGGAGACAGAGACAAAGTGAGAGGAGAGGAGGAAGGAGACCCAACACCAAAGCAGAGAACAAAGTTCAAAGCTAGTCTTTTTTTGTTTCCTCTTTTTTTTTTTTTTAAACAAAAAAAAACTCACATTGAGCTGAGGAGTGAAAGCATGATGTGTAGCTTTGTGATGCGAGCTGGTTCAGCTCCCATTCACACTTTGCTCATTCATTTCACATTCAGTTAATTTGCTTGCTCATCATCAGTATTTGGGGATTAGACAAGTGGAATTGTGGTCTAAGCTAATATATAAGAAAAGAAAAATAATTTGGGTAATGTAATCTTGTGCATTGAAACACACTCAGAATTTCACAACAACAAACTTCCCCAAAAATGTTGCTGTCCACATAAATCCACCTGGAACTGTAGCATAAGTGTTTTCTGTGCTGCTTTTGGCTCCCCGATCACTGTCTGTACTCATCCAGCGGTTTCCGTCTTTAACCTTTAGCATGCTTGATCCCCCTTCCTACTTTTTCCACATCTCACTCACTTGCTAAAATGTACACTCTTATAATCAAAATCTGCAAATTAAAACTGTGCAGTGTTTCCCCTAAAATGCCAGGCATGATGCAACAAAAGCACCACACAGGCGAAGTGTCAGGATGACATGCTGGTCCCAGTTGTATAGTACGACTGCTGGAGCTTTTTAATTTTGTAATTGCATGAAAGTTTTGTCCTCTCACACTGCTATTTAATTACTAGCTGCACTGTTATTAAAGACATGTATGCACAGCAAAAAGGTGCTAATGCCTCACGAAGAGGTCCAAGTAAACAGCTTGTTTCAGAACAGATATATTAATTTTGCCATGGTTGGGTTGGGCTGCACTGTTTTAAGGGAAACACTGCTTTCAAATAATGTTTGAACCTAAAGCTGTTAAAAAATACTGATAATATCTATTTATGTGAAGGTTTTTTTCTCACTATTAGAGCTACAGAAATGCCTGTTTTTCCAAGTCATTTTGTACAAAATAGCCCCTGATATAAACTTCTTTAATACGTGCATATGAGTAATAAGTCTGATGAAAAGTTGCTTTGTAATCTAACTGCTTTGTCCACCAACCTTTATAGTGTTCTCATATCATGCTTGTGTGTGTTTGTAAAAGATTTTTGAGCGGATCTTGTTTATCTGGGCCATCCGCCACCCAGCAAGTGGCTACGTGCAAGGCATCAACGACCTGGTCACGCCATTCTTCGTCGTCTTCGTTTTCGAGTACATCGGTGAGTAGCGTCCAACCTTCTCTCCCCCTCCTTATCCTCTTCACCTCTGCCTTAAATCTCACAAATCCTTTGTGCCATGCGCTTTTGAAGTGAGGGATCTATCATCTCTTTCCGTCATCCCTCCACTGGAAGCATTGCTCTCCACAGTGCATAGTGGCACCTTTTGTAGCCGAAGATACCCAGCATTTATTCTGTGGTTCGCCAGCACAGGCAGCAGGAAATCACTCCCGGGACCCTCGAGACTGTCAGTCTTTTCACGACTCTGTGGTCAATGAGCCCCTCCTGTAGCTCTGTGTCCTCTTCTCTGCTCCATCCTTCCCTTCTATCTGCTCCTTCTGTATCTAGATACACACTTCAGTCTCGCTTTGTGTTCAAATGTATTTTTAAGCCCTATTTATCAGGGCCTTTTCTTGGTTAACACATACGATTAGACAGCATGTGTGTGTGAGAGCATGACGTGTGGGCGTTTGTGTGTCTGTGCTTGCGCACACCCGACTGTTCCTTCCAGAGCCCTCCTGCTGTTTGCGTTTATGTTATGCCACATTTACGCAGATGAATGTTTTATTTTACTCTCACACTTAATTCCTCTGACACCATAAACACACTCCTTCAAAGAACAAACAGACTGTAAGCAGTTGGAACAGAGACGAAGATTGTCATTGTGAAAGCCCTGTGAATTTCATCATTGTAATTGTGCTTGAGTTTTATGAAAAAATAGAGGGCCCGCTCAGGATTTTTTGTCACTGTTGTTTATATTTTTATGTCTGAGCTTCAAAACAATATAGTGAAAACAACAATGACTTATGCTTTTATGCATAGAGCTTTACCTGTAGACATAAATCTGAGGTCTGACATGTAACAGTTTTAAAGATGGATGGTTTTATCAGACGCTGAGATTAAGTTACAAGAGAAAAGCTAAGCGGATGAAGTGCATCCTGATATTTTTATAGTAATCAAGTGGATGAATACAGCACCGGCACCATCTAATTGGCTTGATTGGCTGGTCTTCAGCAGGTGTGAGCATCTCTATGAAAGCAGGTGTTTTGGCATATTGCTGGCCTGGAGTATCCAGGTGTGTTAACACAATGCCAAGGAGAAGAGACATCAATAATAATCTTACAGAAGCACGTATTAATGTGAGATTAAGGTAAAAACGAGATATAACAATAACGTGTTCATGTCTGTGATAAGCATTCGAAACGCCCACTTGATCTGTTTATAGGGAAAGCTCCCCATTTCTAAGGAATCAGCATGTCTACAGTTTTGGATATCACTTCAAATCTCACACACATAGGCCACCATATAACAAGGTTCAGTGTTCAAGGTTGTTTCATCATCCCAGAGGGGCAATTTACAAGTTAAAAAATACACTGAAACTCATGGTCACATGATGCTATTAAGAGACCAATTGAATATTCTCACACTCTAATATGTCATGTGTTGTTCATTCATATTTACCTTGTTTTTCAGACCTGGAAGGTAGCAGATGAATATTTTTATCGAACCTTATGATGAAAATCTTTGAACTGAAATAGGACTTGCTTTCTTTGTCTTATTTTCAATTTAAAAAAGTTTATTTACTACTTTTTTAATTTTTTTTTATTTTGCACAATCAGTGGAAGCTTAACATAAATATGTGAAATTTCACTGCATCATTTTTGCAGTTTTCCATGGGTGGACCACAGACAACTTCCTGAACATTTTCTCAAGCACATGCTGAGAGTTAAAGGATTTTCCTGTTTAAACATCTCTCCCTCCTTGTCTTTGAGTTTGTTTATAATCAGCAGTGCATACCCTCACATAGAAAACATCTACAGAACGACATTTCCACCCCATGCTGTCTCTGCAACATGGCTGGATGTTTGTGTTTCTGCCTGCTTCCTCTGGAATGTGAGCCTGTGTATGCATCCTGTGTGTATCTGCCGTCTGTTTAATTTCTTTACGCTATGTTTCGGCCCATCAAGTTCTCTTTGAAACCCTTTAAGTAGAGCTGCTAAGTGGAATCCACAATGCTCAGAGGAACTCCTTCACTCTGGACTCACTGTGGTCACAGCGTTACAATTAGGATGCGCAAGTTAAGTGTTGGGAAGCACGCAAGCGTTTGAACTCCATTGCTTCTTTGTATTACTTTTGGCATGTAAAACTTTACTGGGTGCTAATTGTTAGTTTTAAAGTATTTCTTCTTCTTTTGCTGTTACTTTTTGCAACTTAAGCTCCTTTTGGTACAACATGATCCAGCAACAGGGCTCAAAGCTAAAGTAAGGCTTTCAAAATGATGCTGTGGTGGAAGTCAGCATCTTTCCCAATCAGTAGAATGCTTGTTTAGGCTTATAGCATGGCTGATGCATTAAACTGTTTTTGAATAGAACAAAAAGTAGAACATGTGCCAAAACCCCAAAATGGCATGAATTCAAAATGATTAAATAATGAATGACTGGTGTAAAATCAAGCACTATCTTCAATCTTTTGTAAAAGAGGCAATCAAAGACATCATCACACAAATCTGAAACACTCATGACTAGTTGTACTCAAACTGACATGTAGAACAGACTTGTTTACAGTTGTCTTGACTCTTCTTTATTCAGCCATTTTGTTGTCTTGCTTCTTCTACCTTTTCTTTCTTTAATTTTGAGATCATTTCTTGTCCTAACGTCTGTCTGCATTTGTTTCCCTTCTCCCTCTCTTTGCCTTTCTTTGACTCGTGTCAGATCTTCAAAGTATCACCTTGTGCTCCATTCCTGTGTACTTCCATGTGCTGATGAGCCTTGAATAACATACACAGCCAACAAACCTTCAAACGTGCCTGGCTGGCATCTTACATGATGGGTTGATGTGCTGTGCTGTTGTTAGGTGTTCTTGTCTTCTGATGCACAGAGAGAAAGAGAGAGAGAGAGAAAGAGAGAGATGTTTGGCTCCCTGTCAGACGAGCCTTATTCTGCTCCTGTGTGGAAGAACGTGCTCTCACATGCTGCTGTGCTCCCTTCCTCTCTCCTCTTGCTTATCTGTTGTCAGCTCTCATTCTTTCCCCTTTTAAAGCTGCTTTCTATTTCCCACTCTCATTCTTTAATTCTTCATAAGCCTTTTTTTCTCTTAAATCTTTTATTGGATTCATAACTAAGAAACAGTAAGGCTGTTCCTGGAACAATGTCTGCAGATAAAGGTGGTCATCTTAAACACAACCACAAGAAAAGGTCAATTCTCAGTCATTAATTCGATAAAAATGTCTGTGTGTAATGTACCTTTATGGAAAAACAGATCATTTCTTGGCTCTAGGTGCTAGTTTTGTGCTAATTCACAGCAAAAAAATGTCTTACAGAGGTTATGCACTTTTGTCTAAGCTGAGGTTTTGACCGTTTTCATGTCTATTGCTTCAACGGAAAGACGTCTGAGAGTTTTTATCTATTATACAATTTCTTTTGTCCATCAGAATATTTCCGTAGCAATCAAGTCTTGGTTTGAACTTGACCATGCTTTTTATTATATAAAAAATGACCACTTCAGCTTCAGCCTTCAAACGGATGGCCTCATGCTTGCTCAACGCACTCATTGACAATACTGAATTTCCAAATGATTCGGTTGCGTGTTTAAGATGGGGCTGTTAAGGTCTTTGTCAGGCAACAATGTCTGATATAAATATGTAAGGTGGTGTATCTCAATGTGGAGTTGTTTGGAGAAAAATGAAATAGAAGAAGTTTGCAGAACAGCAGTCTTTGGTTGATTTTGAAAAAAAAATCTGTCATCTGTTGGTAAAGCTTTTAGTTTTGGGGAGTAATTTAAAGAAACTAAAATACTTTGCAAGTTTTTCACCAGATATTTACTGCACCACACGGCAGCACAACCAATTCATTCCACAATTTACACAAAGTGCTCAAAATTCACAAAAAAGTTCAACTCCGACTTCTTCCACAGTAACAGTTTATTTCTGTAAACTGTAGTAATGATAAGAAAACTTGTATGTTGCCATTTGTTTTCAGTGTGTTACCTTTTACTGTAGCCAAAAGAACAAAAACAATGCATGCTATGTTAGGGGGAAGGCCACAGCCCTACAAGTTTTAGATCTTTGTTTGAGGACTGTGGCTGTTGAGGTCTATAGTTGTCTACCCTTCGCCTAGTGGTTCGAGAGGTGGGCTTGGTGCTGGAGGTTCAAGTACCCAGTCTGGCTGTGAAGGTGAGCCATTGTGTGCACTTGGGCCAGTCCTTAGGTCCTCCTACTGCTTCCTGGGTACCAGAACATGGCAGGCCACTGTGTTTTTACTCTTAAGTGTAACTATTGTTAACCACAATAATAGTAAATTACAAGTGGATGGGGGGAAGAATGAGAAGCGGGGTGCAACATGAAAGAAAGAGTTGTATATTTGGGAAGAAAAGATTACAGCCAGCCAGAAAGGGAGAAAATAACCAGATGAGAGGGTATATTTCACACTTTCTGTGTGGGATGTAGTAAGTCTTTTATAACTGTGTTTGCAGTCTGAACACAAACCTTCACCCAAAGAAGTGTCACTGAAGGTGTTTGTGGGCCAGACTCTCAGATCTTTCCATCTTTTTCCCTTTCTTTTTTCTTAGACTTGCTGCAACTGAGCTGTCTGTCAAAGCTAAGAAAACAAAATTATTGCTTGTTTAAGGGTGAAAATAACTGACTTTGAAGGTTTAAAAAAATAAAGGAACTGAAAGGTTTACGCCTGAAATATCAAGTTCTTGTAGACTTTGTCAAATGTTGCCATTTTGTTTGTTTTGTGTGTTGGAAGCTCTTTGTGAATATATGCAAGAGTTACAAGATTTAGTTTCTTATACATGATACATTCTGATTGTAGTATGCTGGTCTATTCAGTGCCCGTCAGCTAGGAAAGGCTGAAAATACCTTTCAGCAAAAAGTGATTAAAGTGTTATATCCTGCAAGGTTGTACTGTGCCACTCAAATAATCTAAAAACTCATTAGAATATTTGTAGCTGTTTGTCTTTATGCCATCTCTATGAAAATCTGAATACATCAACTCAAGCCTAAAGCTAAAGAATTATCAATATAGTAAACAAGGAAAAGGGTTTATAAACTGAATTACATCCTTTTGCTGTCAATGTATTTGGTGGTAGTATTCTTTTTTTTCGCACCCTGTTCCTCTGTCTCTTTGTTGTCTTTGCTTTTCCCTATGTCTTTTTTGTGGCTTCCTCATGTAGTCACATCTCAGTCCGATTGGCACTACAGTGCTTGTTCAGCTGCCATACACTCAATTTAGCTTTTGATGATGCAATGCAGAGTGACGCTTCAACTTCTTTACCACTCTGTCTTCACAGCAGTCCCCCTCATCTTCCTGCCACTAGCTTTTATTAACATTTAATAGCTTTTAATCAACGGCAAAAAGTTTTAAGTGGTAGATTAGTGATGCAGTGGAGGGGAAAAATAACATCAATGTTTTTGTGAACCCTCTAAATCTGTTTAATAGTTTATCGGGCTTCATTTGTGTCATCAAAACAAAAAATGACCTTGAGATTTTGTTGTTTCATCTTCTGCAGCGGCAAATGACAAGCTGATAACAATAGTCATCTAATTGATACTGCGATGGGCCACAACTGGGTGAGGAGTAGATCTTGTCGTCTTTTAATGTAGAGATAACATGGATTGACCTGAGGATCAGTAATGTAATCTGCATAGCAGTATCTAAGCATGGATTGGCTTTTGAGAAATGAAAACAAAGTAGCTTATGGAGAGAGTGAAAAAGACGCCAGGTGAGGACTTGACAACTTCGAGTGAAACACAAAAAAGGAAGTAGATAATGGCAGCAGCCAGAGCATCTCTGGACTGGAATGAGAGTAAGAAGGAGTGAAAGTGTGAAGAATGACAAGAATGGGACACACAATAGAAATGGGAACGCAAGACTTTCCAAGAAGTATTAAAAAATAAATAAAAAAATAGACAGACTTGGAAAGTGGCCCCATGATGTCAGGAAGCAGCCGAGCCAAGCGATCATTTCTCCTGTCGTCTAATAGAGCCACGGCCTAGTGAGCTCCATCACCAAGCTCTGCACTGAAGATAAAGTCATCATAGCAGGCAGGAAGAGGCAAGCAACAGCCTTTCTTTTACTTTGATTTCACCTAGAATCCAGCAATTTACTCTGTGCCGTGTATTTCAGCAGTGAATGAAAGTTGCAGTGTCTATGTGCAGAACTGATGCTCAACCAAGAGATTCACCAAAGAGTAACTACCAACTGCTGTTTTTAGGGAGAAGCGGAAAAAAATAAGAAGAAAACCTTTTCATTTTTTAACCTCAGGATTGGGCTGACATGCTTTCTTTCTTAATAGTCAGTTTAAATGAGTCTTTGCTTTTACAGCAGGATTGTGGATAACTAAAAAAAGGTTTGAAAAGGAAAGCCATAAACAACAGACAAGCATGTAAAGGGACAGAAAAGAGTTTGGACAAGGAACAATGAACACGAGTCTGCTGATTAGTTACTATCACAATATTTGGAAACAAATTCATTCTGGATCAGGTATCTTAATGATTGTGGAACTACTTCAGTATTCAGAATTTTAGAGACATATGGGGGAGCTGCATACCTTTATGATGTCTCCTTACTTGGCTGTGGGAGATGCTGTGCACGTCTGCATGTCTGCGTTCTAACCAGACATTTAAAAGTAACCCTTTTCCCCCGAAAGACTACTTTAAGCTTTCACAATCACCACAAACTGTGTGCTCTTTTACACAAAGTAACAGTTCCCTGCTAGAGGGACATTTGTGTATTATACAACCAATTTTTTTATCAGCTTTCATAAGGGAAGCGCTTTATGTTTCCCATTATTTTCCTTAGACATGTTAAGAAGTGTGTCTCAGCAGGACGTTGAAAGAATATGCTTGAGTTTGTGAATAAAACTGTTAAAGCACTTGGATGAAAAGTGAGACATGAGAAATAAATTTGCAACAGATTTAATATTTTTATGCAACTTGCTATTTGGCTAGCATAGTTCAGTTTTCACCAGAAAGTAAATCCCCCTCCAGTCTTCTTTGGCTCCAACATGGTTGTGTTAGATGGCATGAGTACATAGATTATTATCCTAACCCGAATGCTCCGTACCACATGTGGCGTATTAAAGAACTTACATTATTATAAAGTGACCACATTTTGCACAGTGCCTCAGAACTGAAAAAGAGCTCTGCTGGATATCTCTTTTAAATGGTAATAAGCGTCCCCATTATGCATCTACATCTGCACAGTCAGCCCCTGCGCCATCCGTGTGTGGGCTTTGTGTATGTGCAGCATTGCTTAAGCAGCAGCTAGGTGAAGCACTCAGGGACAAAGCTGGGAAGATGGAAACACGCTGTCAGTCAGCTGTGATGAAATGCCTGCAGGGGTGTTAACACCACACACAAACAGAGGCTACACATGGGTGAGGTGAGCTGCCACACATGCAAACCCACACTGAGCAGGCTGAAGCCGGTGACTTATAAATGAGCCGGATAGACTGGATGAAAACCAGTGGAATTTTAGTGACGTTAGGAACTTCGCCTGCAATTTGGGATTTCTCCCTTTCTGGTGGAGTGGCGTTTTCTGGGATGCTGTGCCGCACAGTGTCTATGATTGGCTCAACACACACAGTTGCCGAGACAACGTGCCAGCTGAGTTGATTTGTTCTGTTGTCAGCAGTATCGCTGCTTATATATTTTCATAAGTTGCAGTCATTTAAAGTTGCAGCTTTAAGTTTACTGGCACAAATAAAAATGCACAAATCTGGTGCTTATTATTTTAAATGCTTTTAAAGTATTTAGGTAGATATTTTGGTTACAGATGCTTAAATGTGAATATTACTCGTTCTGCTGTTTCTATGAGAAGTGTTTCAGTCACGTCATTTTGTCATTTCTGAACACATCCTGGAATGAAGCACATACAGCCATGGAGCACTTGTCCTGTTGCTTTTCTATGTCTTTCTTTCTGTGTCTTTTCATGCCTGCAGCCCATTGGCTTACATACCTCATGACTCCTGAAAACAAACGCTGTTAAAAACTGGTCAATATGTAGGCAAGTTTGTGGAGTTTTTGGCTTGGCTTCTTCAGATTATGTATAATTGTATCTTTGGCTTAATGTCAGACTATGTGCCTCTCTCCCCTCTGTTGACATGGCAACAAGAGACACTGACAGAATAGTGGCTGATTGTGTACTTATGTGTAGAGTTACTCAACTGTAGTATGGAACGGAAGTCACTGCTGCTTTATTCTACTCTTAACCAGCTGCTACTATCCTCGGGTTTTTGACCAAATCTGTTGTCGTGAGGAAATATTGAAAATAAAATGGTTGTTGCTGCAGAGTGGCAAAGATTTTTTTTCCTCTTAGGGGAAGACAAGACTGTAATGAAATCACCTGTCAGCGCTGTCAGAAAAGTTACACACTGAAATGTTTAGCAGATGAGGCGAAATCACACGCAAACGAACACCATTGCCTAGAAAAGTGGTTTTGGAATATAACAAGGGAAGTATGTACCACTTGGACTGCCTCCACAGCTGAGTAACTGTGGAACTCCTGTTGTTTTGGCTGTGTTTAGTATTTATTTATGGAAGGATATTTATTTTCTTTTGAAAACGGTGTGGAGACTATTTCTGTTTATGAGGAAGGAAGGAAAAACTTACACAATATCCATCTTTTTGTGTCAAATGAAGCAGCAAATGAAGAAATGTTCTCAAGGCAAGGCAAGTTTATTTGTATAGCACATTTCATGTACATTATAATTCAAGGTGCTTCACACAGAAACATTTCAGCAGGGTGCAGAAAACATTAAGAAGAACTCTGGTAACAGAGTGACATAGCAAAATAGTAAACAATAAAGAAAGAAACCCTGAGAGAAAATATCACTTCTTCACATAAAAGGCTGCAAAAAGACAAGTTTTTAACCTTGTCTTGAACTGCTGAGAGTTTCAGCAGATCAGCAGCTTTCTGGGAGTTTGTTCCACATGCAAGGAGCATAAAAACTGAACTCTGCCTCTCTAGGTTTTGTTTTGATTCTGGGAACTGATGCAGATAACCAGAGAGATCTGGTTGGTTCATAACGAGCCAGAAGTTCCCAAATGCGTTTTGGTCTAAAACGATTCAGTGCTTTATAAACTAAAATGTTTCTTTGACAAACAGGAAGCCAGTGCAAAGATCTGAGGACTGGTATTATATGATCCACTTTCCTGGTCTTAATTAGGACTTTAACAACAGCATTCTGGCCTAACTGCATCTGTCTAATGGACTTTTTAGGTAAGCCTGTAAGGACAGGATTACAGTTGTCCAGTCTACTGAAAATAAATAGATGCATAAGTTTTTCTAAATCCTGTGGAGACATCTCTCATTTAATCATTTGTTCTTTAAGTGATAATAGGCTGACTTCATAATTGCCCTATGTGACTACTGAAGTCCATGTCTGAGTCCATGATTACTCCCAGGTTTCTGGCTCTGTTCCTGGTTTCTAACTTAACTGTCTGAAGTTGAGTGCTGACTTTTAATTATTCCTCTTTGGCTCCAAAAGCTATGATTTCAGTTTTGTCTTTATTTAACTGAAGAAAGTTGTGTTCTGTTGATATAGAGCAGCAGTGGTCCCAGATGGAGCCTTGGGAAATCCACAGGTTATTTTAGTTTGCTCATATTAACAGTAACCTATAGGCACAAAGTAGTCCCTGTCTTTTAGATAGGACTCAAACCAGTTAATTGCAGTGCGAGAAATTCCTACCCAGGTTTTCAGTTGGTCTAGTAACATGTACTGGTTGACAGAGTTAAATGCAGCACTGCGATCCAGTAGTATTCAGTAAATTGTATACTGTAAGATCTAGTGTTCAATAAACTATATCTGTTTATTAATGTTTAATAATTGAAAAATGTATGTGTTAAAAAATTACAAAGATTGTTTCACACATTCTCCCTTAGTTTATGTGACTTGTAACTTGTATAATTCAGCTGAGACTCAAACCAATAGTGGAAAATGTATAAAACCATCTCCTCGCCATCTTTGTGTCCATCCATCTGCCCATTTCTCTGTCTATAGATTGAGCATTCTGTTTGAATAGATCTGGGCCAGTAGGCGGTTAACTAATATCGGCTTTTTTCTCCCCATGGTCTGGCCACTGTTGGTGCGGTCCTCTGTTCTAAGTCTCTCTCTTATTAACGTCTGTTATTAGCTCTAATGAGCTGCTTAGTGATTGCCCGAGCATAGCTGCTGACATCCAGCAGGAACACTGTCTTTTCTGCTTTGCTCCTTATCTGCTTTTGCTTTCTCTAATTCCTCCTGCTTTAATCATTGGGTGAGATTATTGACTTAGTGTGGGCTTTATTTTTCCCCAGACAGTGTGAGATTTGTTCTTCAATTTTCTTTGACTGTGTCTCCCTTTGTCTCTCCATTGGCTTGAGAATTGCCCCCGTATCCTCTCCTCTATTTGGTTTCGAACCCAATCACAGTGTTTCTGGAGTAAGTAATATCATTGGACTGCCAGAAATTGAATCAGCCGTGTGGTTGTGACCTTCTGTCTCCGTATCCAACTTTCTCTATATAAATATCTCTTTTTCATTCCCCCTGAAATATCTTCTTTGACATTTGATGGTTTCCACTTTGCATTTATTTTCCCCAACTGTTGCCTTAAAGAGGTAGAATACATGGCTTTAGTTTTGAACGTGTATAAAATATAAAAAGTGCACTAAAATGTACAGTGTCCTCTCAGATCTCCTATTCAGATCAGGGTTAGGATGTTATTTTTAGTGGGACATTGTCTCACGACAACATTTCAGGTGCTGAAATTTTTCAATTGTGATCACTTTCCAGATTGTGATTCTTTATACATGACTAGTGAGAAGTGTAAATCCAAGTTTGATCATGGTACAATATTCTACATGTTCAAATGAATGATTCATTTTTTAAAAATCAAATCCAGCCATGATGCAGTTTTGATTCGACTGCCAGAAATTGATATGTGACAATGTCACCTGCTAATTTAAACCATCACTTCTGTTCATATCAAATCACAAAAAACAGCTGGGAAAGTGTTTAGAAATACTGATATCTAGTGGTATAGATGGGCGTATAAATGACTGAATGGATTGTGACCAGTGTTCTTACAGACAAACATGTTACGAGTGGATCTAATGGTCTCTGGTCCAGTGATGACTGGACTACAGGAAACTACTGCCAAATGTCTATTGTCTTCTTCTACTTACCTTTTTAAGGTGTTAATTATCCCAGGTGCTCTTGCATATGTCAAACAAAGGGGTACTGCTTTGAGACAGTTTAAGGATTCTCCCCTCTCACACAGTTGTTTGTCCATTCAGAGAAAACATAGAAAAAATGGCAGCATCGATATGGCAGCTTTCATGTAGAGTATGTGGACCCAGAGCAATTAGATATAAATGTTGTCTTCTAAATTTATACAAAACATTTTAGTAAAGTGATTAGATATGAATATAACCACAGTTATTATGAATGTATAACGTTTTTCAGGAATTGGCCTTTTGTGTAAACGATGCACCTTTTAAAGCAGGATATTGTATGAACTTTGCTCTTGTTTGGTATCTCAAAACTATTGTAAGAACATCATAGTAATGCAAAAACTAAAGTAGGACAGTCTGGCATTATCAGAGCTAAAATACAAACTTTGGGAATAAATTTGGATTGATGCTATTAGATCATTGATCACTGAAATCACTGAACCATTGTATCAATGTAGATGGGTGTATTTTTATACTAATACTACATTTTTTATACAGTTTATCTGTTTAAGCACATTCACACCAGTTCTGACTACAGCACATGTAGCTTCATGAGCTTGATTTCCATTGGCATTTGTTATTTGAATTTTAAAAAAAAATCTAGATAAACAAAGCATTAGAATTTCAGAACATCCAAGAACTGTTTCTTGTAAATCAGACTTGTCTGATGGAGATACTGGCACATCGAAAGGCCTTGGAATCAGATTGCTGTTATTTCTATAGGGAAAAAGCCATTTCAGTCCTTCCTTCTTTCTTCAGCTTTCTTTTTCATTTCTATCTTATTTTGTTTGAATCCCTCAGCAAGGCAAGTGTATTTGTATAGCATGTCTTATGTAAGACCATTTAAAGTGCTTTACATACAACATTAAAGCTTTACAACCGCAAACCAAATAAAAGAGAAACTGTGGAGATGCAGTTGTGTTGGAAAGGTGATTTAAATGAAGCAGCACTGAGCTGCCCAATTTTTAATTTGCAGTTGTTAACTTAGGTATTGATGTGATGTTCATGGTTCCTCATCTCCCACCTAATAGTCATAATGGGTGAGAAGAGAGGTCTTCTTTACCAAACTATTTGAGAAGTATATCCACCTAACCCAGCCCTCCCAGTAGGTGACATTATATATAACAGGGTAAACGGAATACGAATTTACCCTAAATGCATGTTTCATATTATAGTTATTAATGTTAGAATATCATTGATTCTGCACAGCCCTGGTTCCTGCTTTTATTTAATTAATTTGATGTTAGTATTTTATTATGGTTTTAGTTTATATTTCAATTGTGCCTTTGGGATTTAATTTAATTTAGTTTTCCCTCCTCCTTTCTTTTCCTCTGTAAATATTAAATACATCACTGAAATTGGATAAGGTTTCAACCCCAGAAGCTACCGAAATATTTTTATTCATATACAACCTAACTGTTCATGATTAAAAAAGAAAAAGAAAAACAGGAAAAAACAATCAAATCAGTTAAGTGTGATAATTGGATTGGTTACTGTCATATATGAACTGTTCAGCAACATGCGAAATGGTAAAATAGTTTTAGTTAAACAATTTCCTTGAACTTGCAATTTAAAAAAAATGCAAAGGGTGCATCACATTTAAATTGAGTTTTGTAAAAAATATCAGTTGTCCTACAGGACGGAGATGACCGTTGCAAACTGATGCACAGTTGTCATTGCTTGACAATAGAATATATAAAGCTGAAAATCAATAGCTGTGCTTTCATCTGTATCCGGCCTGATCTTATTATCTCAGTATTACCAGAGATTCTCTCATCACTCCAGATAAAAAGCAATAGAACTCCTACATGATCCAGAGAAATAGTTCTGTCAAAAAATGATTTATCTTCCGTGAATAATCGCAGGGGTTATTGAATATTTTTAGATTAACTTAATTACTTGACTATAAAAAGCCATAGATTGAAGCTCTCCTACTGAAAGGCTTCAGATCTCGCCGAGTCTTTCTTTTTCTTGTGTCGGTTTTATGATCGGGGGGAACAAAAAAAAATTATCATTCTGTCACCAGTCAGACGCGTTCCGCTTGACCTGATGCAATTGGAGGCAATTGAAGCGCTCATCTTACTGTGCTGCTGGTGTGTTTTGTTTTAGATTGCATCATGACCATGTTCCCAGGCATGCACTTACATATGGAAACACTTAATCACATATTCATGTGCATAAATGCAGATATGTGGACCAGTTGAAAACAAATGCACTGTGCTATCTCTTATGTCTACAACCCGTGAGTTTTAATGTGTCTGTTGTTAATAATGACGGCTTATTACTGTTCCCCTAATGTTTTATCTCCTTAACTAAGCCTGCAGATTACATACACTAATGACTTAATGGGCTGATCCTTCACTTCCATCTCAGGAAACTTTCTCTCGCCTCCCAAATGTGTCTTGCACATTAGGCAGGCAGAGTCACTATGCCTTGAATAAATTGGACATTTTGTGTGATTATTAAATGTGCGTGTGTTACTGAAAAGTAGACAGTATGGGCTGTATGAAGCAGGAGAAGTAGTAATAAGAGTTTTCACTTCATCTGCATGACATATGTGCATTCAAACCTCTTTAGTGCCGGAAATGTGAGCATGACATATTACCAGCATAAGCACATAGACAAGAACATTTTGTTTCTAAGATAAAATAAGACCTAAAAGAACAGGTCTGCTGTTAGGCAGTTGGCATTTCTAACCGTTGTCGAAACATTTATTAAATTTAAAATGCAGTGTACCCTCGAACATATCTGCACAGAGGTCTTCACTGAAAAACACAGAAGAACCTATTAATGCTTAATCTTTCTTATTTACTCTTACCAGTAGCTGTTCAGTCATGAATCAGGTGTAGTATGTGCCCCGCTTGGAGAGGTTGATACTTAAAAGTACAAGATCCTCTAGAGCAGTGTGATGAAGACCAAACGTCTCTGCTATTGATGGTTCTTAACCCGGTTTTTCCTTCTTTCTTTGGAGAAAGCACACACAGAAATCATTATGCAAATAAGAAATGAAATCCTACAAAATGATCCTGTGAAAATCAACCAAAAAACTGGTTTTATAAGAAATTGATTTAAAATGGTTATATAAGAGATTGACTGAAAATCAGTCGTTACATTTCCTGTTAGTTCAGCGATCATTTCAGTTCAATAATGCAAAACAATTAAAAACTAGGTGATATGAAAGACAAACTAGTGCCGTTTATTTCCTTTTACTAACCATGATTCATGTATATGCTAAAATGTCATGAATACATTTAACTAAATCTAAATTTGAAGCTCTTTTAGAAAATTGCTCTGGGGTTGTTGTCACATGCTCACCCTTTCAGTGGCTATCAATTACTAGACCTCACCGGAACCATGCTGTTGCTCCTGATATGATTTGTGCTATCGATCGCCGCCTTCTCCTTTTTCTCTGTTGTGACCGTGGAATCAGGATTCTGTGGAGGAAGCATACACACCCATAACACACAATAACAAATGCCAGACAGTGTTGCATCTCTCTGCCAGTGCCATGGTTGCACAATGCCACGTGTTGACTCACATTTCCACACACATGTGTACAAATGTACCAGAGGCTTGTATGAGGACAGGTGAAGGAAGGGTTTTTACTTTTTACATTATGTCTTTACACAAAGTTAAACATACGAGTCCTCATCTGGCCTCGTGGCAAGCAGGTCTTAGTCTCTGCACATGGACAGGTATGTTATTTAGAGTAGTATTCCAGTCTATGTCAAATTGTTCTATTATCTTACTAACAGCTTTAGGGAGCAGTGGCTGCTTTAAGGCCCAGTGTAGTTATACAAGAGATACTGGGAGGTGAGAGTTGTTTGAACATTGTGAAATAAAATGTTGTTTAGCCAGAGAGTTAGTTAATGCACTGCACCTTGAAATGGCAAGGTTTTTCTTCTGAGCTTCAAGAAATGAAGACTTTGGATGAGTTTGCACATGCTTTCAGACTTCAGATGAGTTTCAGATAACATTCTAAACCTAGGAGACATAGTGCTTTATTGAGGAGAAAGACGATGTTATCAAATTATTAACCAGCGCAAGAAAACAATTAGGTTTTTTTTTTGCCCTCTTTCACCTCCAGCTGTCTATTTTCATATTTTCACACCTTGTGTCAAACACCATAATACTGTTCTCACCGCGCTCCCATCTCCTGTGATAATTCTGTGTGTGTGCATGTGTGACACCAGGTTTGTCATGTTGACTTTTCTTAATTATCCAACAGTATAAATGCCACCTCTCTCGAAAATGTTCACTTCTCATTAACGAGGTAACAGTGTTATCACGCTAATTGTGCCACCGAGATGAAATCACATATCTGGTAGCTGCGGCTTAAAGTGAGATGTGCAGAGGGAGGTTAGAAGTCTCTCACCGGCAGCCAACGTGTCATTTTTAAGCGTTAAGCCTTGGGCTGTGTCAATTTGAGGGTGAAAAGTAGATCGTGGCATGTTTAGATTCAGCACCTGAACTGTAAGTCATTAGATTAATTCATTTTTTTTTTCTGGAAGCAGCGCTGTATATTATAAATAATGACTGCATTACTACACATGAAATCTTGTTAAAGCCTATCGAGCGCTATCTCCGTTTGGCGGTCGACAACTCAGGTTTGCTCGTGATTAATCTGAACCAGCAGAAGGTTGTCAAACTGGCATGTATTTTATTGCCAGTCGCTGTCTGCGCAGTCACACACTCGCCCGGCGCGCACACTATGATTACAACAGGCTAAACTAGCTCGTTCATCATCTTACATCACATTACCTTGTGGCCCGTAGTTGTAGAGGGCAGATGGCGGCACTGGCGTGAGAGTGCGCGTGCGGGTGTATGCAACGCACACACGCGCTGTGTGTATGTAGGTGCCCGCAGTCGGTCTCAAGAGGTGTAACCCAGCTCTTCGCGCCAAGCTGTGCCAAGTGCTCACAGCTGGCAGCGACCAAGCAGTTGGTCTCTCTGGACAAGTTGCCCCCTGTGCCAGGACAAACAGGAAATCAGCCCTGGGGCCCGGCAGGAAGCTGGCTCCGTGGCCAATAGGAGAAGAGGTGGGGAGGCAGGGAGGGGAGCAAGTAAGGAGAACAGCTTGGAGAGGCAGGGTAGCAACAGAGGAGATGTCAAATGGCTGAGAGGTGGAGAGAACAAGGGAGGAGAGAGATTAGATAGGGAAAGAACTGATGTACAAAAGGAGGATCAAGCGGCTGTCAGAGGGAAAGTCGAGGATTGGATGTAACATCAAAGTTGGGATGTTACAGTATGAGAAAGTTGAGGAATCTCTGAAAATTATTTCCAGCAATAACCATCAGGTTTTTAGGTTTATTTTTCTGCAAATGAAGCAAATCAATGGGGATTTTTTTAAACTCTGTGTGTTGTCTGTGTGTGTGTGTGTGTGTGTGTGTGTGTGTGTGTGTGCTCCTTGGCCAAGTCTGTGGTCTGTCTGCTTGTATTGTTCTGCCAGTTTCATTGCCGAGTGTCAGAAAGCTTTCTGTGTCAAACAAGTTCTCATCTCCTACTGAGGTGAATGTCAGAACCTTTTCTCTGAACACTTCACTCTCCCTCTGAAGAACCTCAGAGTTTCACCTGGCAGGAGATTATTATGGCGCATCTCAGACTAAACTCAAGCCGGTATCACTCCCATTCATTCATGTTAGAATCATTGATGCCTACAAACCCCCGAAAACAAAACCGAATTCTTTTGCAAAGCATTTCCTCAGAGACTCTGATCATGTCCCAGACATGTATTGTCAGCTGGTCCTTTTTGTGGAGGCAGAGCTCCATCAGTAATCGCCAAGAGGATTCCTTGAAGGAATTTCAATGGAGGCTTGGAAGCTTGATAGATGTCTTAGAGATGTCTTTCTTTAAGTCTGGCTAATTCTTTCAGTCTGGCTGATAAATGATGTTTTTTTAAAAAAATGTTCTCATCTTGCCAAACACAGTTTCACCAAAGTCTTGTTGGTTTAAACCATTAAAGACATGAATATGAACACAGGTCTGAGGTTTCAAAAATAGGCCTACTGAAAGCTGCATTTTGTTATCGGATCAGTTTCCCCCAACGATCACAGGGGGCAGTGTCGCCTTGTCAACCAGCCACACCGTCCTGTGTCAAGGCCTGTCCTCCTCTCAGCCCTTCCTCATGTGTGTCCTTGTTATTATGATGAGCTATGCCTAATTCCACTACAACCACTGGACACTTGGAAGCCGTCCCTTCTAATCTGCTCCCGAGTCAAGGTCCAGGTTTGGAACTCAGCCCGACAGCAAGGCTGCAGGCTCGACAAAGACTGATTTGAGACTTTGGGATACTCAGGGTCTCCCAAAACACCAACGCAGTGGCATTCTCTCCACCCTGTTAATCAGCGATGACACTATGCGAATTGCCAGTCAGTCTGTTCGCAATTAATCTTTTCAACTGCAGATTTAATGCCGTCACTGATGCTCAGGGCTGCTGCATCCCACAGAGAGGTCTGTATTCATGTAACGTCATTGTCCTCTGTATCGCTATAGAGGAGCTATTAAATTAAATACTAAGTCTTAATTGGTCAGATGGTGACTGCTTTTGTTTCTACGCTATTCTAACAGCTGCTCCAACTTCAAGTTTAGATCTAGTTTATTGTACTTGGCTTCATCTGCAGCCTCAACTTAAACTGAGAAGGAATATTCTGATTCCTTCATTATTATTTTTTGGATCTACTTCCTCTCATTTCTGTATAAATTGCCAGGGAAATAACAAGTAGGTGCAGCAATGTATTGTAATATGCTAATAGATATTCAGATACTTGAAAATTAGAACCTGGTATGAACACCTTCATTCCTCAGCCCAGTATTTCCTTAAACATGCTTTATTTCTTTCAGTAGTCTTTGTGGGAATATTTCTCCAGGCTGTTTGAAGGAAAATCAAAACTTTTCTTTTGGATGTAACTGCCCTTTGTTCTGTTCACTGTCTAGATAATCCCATAATACTTTGATTATGTTGAAGTATGAGCTTCAAAGTTCTATCAAACTGTCGCCACAAATTTTCAGTCCAGTCTTTGTGTTGTTGTGGCATGCGTCAGCTTTTTCTCCCAGTTTGCCTTCTTAAGAAAGCAACCAGCCACCTGTTTTTTCAATGAAAACCATTTCTGATGGCCAAGAGGAAATATTTAATAGATTTATTCTGTTATTTGAAAGGAATGTTTCACATACAGGTCATCTGATTATAGATTTTTAGTCTAACAACTTCTCCTGCTTCCTACATTTTCTTGAGATTTTTGTAGACATACTGCACACCATGCAGAGATATGCCAGGTTTTTTGTCAAACAATTCTTTCTAAATTACCTTGTTGCTGCAAACATACTATTGTATTCCTGTCATACTGTTATGTTTGGTATTTATCATAGAATCTGGGAATGAAACGGCAACAAATCATATGATTTTGCAAGCCAAGTATGGAGATTACAAGATCACTTAAGAAAATTGCAAATGAGTTGGCTCATTTGAAGACAAACTATAAATAAATGGTTTAAGGCTTTTGCATAGTGCTGTATATTTCTACAACTGTTTCTACAAATTTTTTACTATTTCAAATAAATTAACAAGATTAGCATGTGTTTGCCGAAATAGTGGCCATTTTGTGCGGCTTCAATCATTTTTTTAACCTTACTTTTTTATCATCTTCCTCTCCTTTCACTCTTTGTTTTTGTATTGCCAGTAAGTAGTACTAACATAAAATTACATCAATGTCAAATGCTTGATTAAAGAAAAAGATTTTTACACATCTTGTCAATCTGTCCTGCCTAGCTGGAATAAACTGTCCCCCTGAAATGAGGGAACTGGTTCTGTGATTCAGATTCTGTCCATCCCGACTTGCCTTGAGAAGACAATGGTGGGGTTGTGCACACACATTTGTCCTCATGATGTGATCCTCTTAACCTAAATGCAACCATAAACTTATTAACCCTAAAAAAAAAAAGGCTGAACTTGTTAGCACCCCAACTTGTTTCCCACATGTACACGAGTCACCACACGTTTGGTTCCTGTTGACTCAAGGTCCCCATGATGAAGCAAAAACAAACACATGCAAGCATACAGCTTTACTGTTTGTAGCTGTAGTCCTGGCCCACAGCCAGCTCCTAGCCATCTATCTGTCTTGACTGAGCATGCTCATTACAATCTTGATAGCATTTCACAAGAGTTGCCAAGGATACCAAGCAGAGATGCCAGGTCTAACATTTATTCACAGGGGGTCTATTAGGAATGCACATACTCACCTAGTTCTCTTTTGCCAATACTGTATGACCACACATACTCATTTTGCCATTGCTCTTTTTCTTTCTGCGGCCTTTTTTTTTTTTTTTTTACTGTCTCACTTCAGATCATTGTTAATCAGTCTCGTCCCATCTTCTCTCCACTGGCTGTCAGAGGCTTGTCAGAGGCCCGTCAGAGCCCCTGCAGTCCGTCACACACTGCTGCCGTTAATGACATCTGATGACACCCGTCGTTGAAGTCACCCACTGGAGATGACGGGAGACTTGGTGTGCTGGCTGCTTTGAAACTGTTTCTTTTGTTCAGCCGGCAGCAGACTTCAGGATATATTTAATCCTAACTTCTCTTCACTCATTTGCAGACTGTTTATCTTGCAGCTTGTTTGACATCTCACACTTTGCTATGCATGACTGCCTTTGTACTTATTTATATACAGCACTGTAAAGCTGGCACAAACAGTTGATTTTATACCAATAAATTGTGACATTTTGACAAATTTTACAACATGAAATTGTAAGGCAAAAAGATCTTAATTCAAAATATGACGTTATCTCTTTGGATGTAACATGCTAGACTTATTTATTATGAAATGGACTTAAACTTCTGTTTTCTCTCGAAGGCGTTAAATAATTTTAACTTTTTGGAAAAGAAAAGTACAGATGGATAATCTGTGCATGAATACATGTTAAGAATGAGGATAATTGTCCAGCTTGGTTACTCTGATGCCAACCTACCAAAACAATAACTCATTCATGTTCCTTTCTGTACATGTCTGTTGTAGCTTCCTGAATTTGACCACTCCAAGCATTGGTAACTTGACCAAGCTCTTTTGCTGGATACTTTAAATTTCTTACTCTGTTATCTCATGTTTTCTTCTCTAGAGGAGGAAGTGGAAAACTTTGACGTGTCAAGTCTTGAGGAGGAGGCTCTTAGGAACATTGAGGCTGACAGCTTCTGGTGCATGAGCAAACTGCTTGACGGCATCCAGGTAAGTGTGTGTGTGTGTTTAGATGATGAAAGCTCTGTGAAAACGAGCTTCTGTTTTTGATTTTTACTTTAAATTTCAGGATCAATTCAATTTATACCTCCTAGTGATATAATTTCATAATCACTGTAAATTATTTGATTTACATAAAAAAAACAGCAAAACCTTAATCTATTATTTAATTTGTTTGAATTTTTATTCAACTGGCACAAGTAGATAGGATTTTTTTTTCATCAACACATTTCAGTGAGTTTAAGAAAATGTTAAAAATTAACAAATTGCTAAGAAGGATGGATAAAGCTTTCAGGATATTCAAGTAAGATTAATATGAAAAAAACTAAAAATAGCATCGTTCCAAGCAAGGATGTGCCATGGCTTTCCAATATCCTAAAAATAGCTCTCACTCGAAAATAATGAGATATTTTGGTCTCTTCATTTCTACACTGAATGGCATTAATATTGTACCTCATTCCTGAGGAAATAAGGAGGGAATTCCGAGTCTAGACAAATGTCCTTGCTGCGTCACATGACTGGAAAAAATGGAATTAGCCAGTATTTAACTCGGCCAGCAGTTCGGCATTTTTGTTATTCTGTCCATGCCCTTCAACTGCCCACCAAAGAGGACCAATTTCCATATATGTCAGCAAACATGGTGAAAATAATTTGACATTGTTTCTTATTCCGCACATAAATTTCTGTAATATATATAGCAAAGTTTGAACTCATTTTGAATTTGATACCATTTCTTCCAGAATTATCAAGACACAATGAAGCAGCCAATCAATTAGTCCAAGCTGGTGATTGGAGTTACATCACATTTATAATGCTGCAGTTGAATGAGTGTGTTGTCAGAACTGAGCACAGATGGTACAAGCATGTGTAACAGTGTGGCAGCATGCAGAGGAGACAACGATGCAGAATGTAAAAATATCTTTAACAAGTCTTGAATGAATGATTCTTGGTGTGTTACAGCCAAAGATAGAAACCACTGCTGGATGTACGGCATTTTGGAATCTTCAGGCAGAAATGCAGGAGAAAAAAATCACGCCACTATGAACAATATGGCTGCATTAGTTTGGGAGTAGCTTAAAAAACATTTTCTTTCAAACAAGTCCGCTGTTTTCTTCTAAATGTTACTTGGAATGTTAAACTGGTTAGGTAGTTACAGAGGTGTACAGCATGTTGGAATGTTCTTACCATGTTAACCACCAGAATGACATCTTTTCTCAGGAGTTCAATGCAAGCCTCCATTATGAGTAACTTATTATGAGCACAGTGCGTGTGCTACACCGATCCACCTTCAATTTAGATCAGTGTACTGTTTAGAAATGTACAGAGCATCATGTGGTGGGGATTCAGATGAGCCCCGCAGACTGCTGAGCAGCAGACATCTTGTATTCAGCTAGAATGAACTCCATCAGGGTTGGGACACTCTGTGGCCATCCGTCATGCGGCCTGGAAACACCATCAGTCGGCAAAAGCCCCCTTTCCTCTGTTTTTACTGGTTATAGATCACCAGTATAATAACCAATTGATCTGCAGGCCCATTTTTATGGCCTGTCTGGCTTCCACTGTGAAAATCACTTGTGTGTACAGTGTTGACTGTTAACAGCGTTCTGTTGTTCATGACTGTTGTAAAGCCAAATGGACCCCTTGTGTAAGCATTATGTATGCAGCAGCTTTTCTGTTTGGGTTTCAGAAAGCTAATTGTCTTGCATATTCTAAAGCAGGCCATGGCGTCTGTAGAGCACATAATGGCATACAGACCACAACACCAAACTTCTTTCTGTTTCATCATTTCATCCCAAAGCTTTATGGCCACCTGCTCTCTTAATCGACCTGGCTCTCAGCGGTCATAGTCGAGCCATCTGTCAGTCTGAAATGCGCCTGCCTGAGCTGCAGCACCACCATTGCTCAACCCCATCAATTAGGCCTTTATTCTTACATGTAATTGAAACCTTTTCTTTACAGCATGTTGACTTTTATTCATGGTCTCTGGAAAAAGTGAAACTTGCTTTACTTCATCTTAAAATATCAAAGGTTTTGTCAAATTGTACTCATAAGAGCACACGTCAGTTCATGGTCTGGTTGTGACCACGTTTTAGCCCCGCTACTCTGATCATCGCTTCCTGGCATGTGGAAAGAAACACCTGCCAAGTGGTGGCAGTTAGGTCCATGACCCCAGTTTAAGATGACACTTAAAAGAATGGCCACAGCAGTCAGTCTTTAAATGTATTGATCAGGCGTTAGGTATTTTATTAAATGGAAATCAGAGTTTTGGAGGGCGGTCTGGATGCTTTCATTTGAAGTGTTCACATTGCTGCAATAGATGAGTCTATCTCTGCTTTCAAAATGTTCTTAATTCTGCCTAGCCACATGCTATAGGTAATTAATAATTCAGAGCATTTGTTATGCGTTAAGTGTGAGCGGCCATAAATAACAAATAATCAGTTTGTTGGCAATTCATTCAAGAAATTAATAGACGCTCCTCAGAGAAAACAGAGGAGAGGAGTGCTTCAGAGCAGATGAAGTAAGATAGGAGGAGAATAGAGTGGGTGCTTTTGAATGTGTGTGCAGCTACTGTTTGTCCCCCATGTTGGTGTTTGTTTGTGACCTTGACTCAAAACTAATTATGTGCAATGCATCAGGGAGCGCCCCCTCCCCCTCTTAATGCTTTTTAAACAATCTGACGGAGGCTGGATGCTTCAGCACTGTAATTTGTCAGTGATCCTTGCTCTGACCTCGTCTGCAACCCTCCCACCTCCACTACACACTATTACAGCACACTGGGGGCAGGCGTGTAAGGGGGTCAGAAGGTTGGAAAGGCAGTCTGTCTGACCAATTACATGGGCACACTGCCTTTGTTTCCTGTTTATGTGGTAACGCAATACTGTCAACTTGTTTGAAGCCACCTTGTTTAATATTGAACAAAGTTTAATTGCAGAACAAAGTTTTAATAAATTTGTTAATATTTTTATAAAGACTGTACTTTATCCATGTGTGTGTGCTGCTCTTGCACTCTTACATAATTGCATGATGGACTGTGGAAACACTTTTTAATGGTTATCAAAAAGTTTTTTTTTTCTTATTTCATAAAGTAAAATGGCTTTTAAGACTAGTTTTTAGTGTTTCACAGCTAAACTTCTCCCCCACCTGAAAGTGAGCATTTTGGCTGTCAATTCTAACTCTAAAAGGCCTCTTTAATGAACTGCTACTTTAATCTGCAGCTTCCTCTTCAGAGCATGCTGGCTTGAAGGATCCCAGGCTACTCTTAATGTGTGGACGAATCAGACTTTTCATGTCAGTCTTTGCAGTCTCGAAGCTCTGTATCGTCCCTGGATGCAACACATCTGTACTTCCTGCATGTGTGCTTTATTGGTGAAATCAAACTAGTTGTCCACGACTAAAAAGCCACACGTCATTGAGGTTAGTGGACAGTGGATCAGTGTCATGGGTAAATGGAGAAAGATATATACTTCTTTCATCCAGTGGAGCCTTGTTCTGCTAAATGGATAACCACTTGTGTGTGTGTTATTACCACAGCATCAGCACAATAATGGCCATCACACACCATTTGCACATCAAACACACAAACATAATCAAAAAACATGGCTCATACCTGAGCTCTTGGACTAGAAAGGGTCGCATTAGTCACATTCAAATGGACCATTGTTTATTATTATCTAGTCATGTGACCCATTAAAGTGCTTTTAAGCATGACTGTACCTCTAAAGTGATGCATGTGCCATCCGACTTCTCTATAAAAACTGTAATGCATTTGAAGGATTGCTTGATGAAAAATAGATGAACAAAAGAAGCAAAATGACTTTCCACAGATCAGTGTATTTCCCCATTTCAGAAGCAAGTCTGTTAAGTTGACCCCCACGATGCCCCAGCCTCTGCAGCAGCCAATTAGTCTTGGACTGTTCTAAATTAGACACTGCCTCTGGCTAAGTTAACTCATTTAACTTGTTAAAATGGGTTTGTATCAGCCATTTAAGTGAATTTAAATGAAACTGTCATTTCAGCCTGACAATATGTTGTTGATTTAAACATGTCTCGTTAATCCCAGACAATAATGTATTATGAATGGCTGCTTTAAAAACAGTCACTCAGAGCCTTAATAATTTAATCTATGTCACATTTTGCAGTATAGATCTCTCCTGGCTGGCACACTCACCGTGAAGCAGTCATGTGTCTCTCATACACGGTCAGTGAGCTTTGGTCTGAACCCGCCGTGCCCCGAGAGGGAAATGAAGTCAGAAAGTTTAAAAAGTCCATTACTCCACCAGCACCTCCTTTAGGGGGTTCTCAGTTTTTAAGGCCTCCAGATGAAAACCAGCCTTTTATGCTAATTCTGCAGATATGCCTTTTACAACAGGGGCTCTTAAATGTATTTTCCCAGCTCAGGATCTAAATCTTTGAAATATAATTTGGCCCTGGGATCAGGACTTATTATATTTCAGCAGACTTTTTGACAAATGGAGAACTGGAATGAACACGTCTGTCACCTCTTCAGTTAGTTTAGTGGTTTCTCCTTGCCTGGATGCAGATTTTTTTTTTAGGAAAGTCGAATAATTTTTATTAACAAGTCATCAGTTATCTCATGAATTTGTTGAATTGTTCTGAGAGTGCTGAAAATATATTTTTCTCCTAATGCTTTTTCAGACCTTTTCAGGTGCCGCACACCAGATCAAATATTGTGACAATCAGAAAAATGTGGTATCCTTCTTAAACAATATACATTGCTGTTCAGAAGTTCAATGTTTATGTTTGAAATAAACTATTTTCATTACAACTTAGTTAACAATATTCTGACGTTATTTATAAAATCTAAAATCATTGAATGTTAAATCATTATTATTATTATTATTAGTTTATTTCACAGCAAAAACTATCTGATGCATTATAATCCCAAAGAACTGACAGTGGAGCTGTAAAAACTAATGGAATGCTGAAAAATTATATTCCTTTTTTCATATCTTCCTAAAAGTGATGGGTTGGTAGTTTGATTCCTGGCTTCAGCAGATTGCGTGTCGAACCTGCAGGACTTTGTGAACTGTCATGTGTTGTATCTTTCCATGCAACGACGCAGAGGAACCAAAGCAAACAAGTGTCTGATGTTGAGTTGATGTAGTGTAAAAGTCAGGATGCACTGTCTTCTGTCCAGATGACATCAGTTGTTTAAGATGGAAAAAATTGAGATTTTCTGGGGCTTCATTCGGTGCAGCTGTAAGCTCAGCTCACTGTAAAATGTTCCTCCCTGTTTTCTCCAAACTGATAGTGCTCTGATTGCTGTCTGTTGCAGATACACCAAGTCAGTGACTGCTCATAAGTATTTCACACAGCCCCCCCCTTTAAAAAAAAAAAGAAAAGAAAAATCCCTTCAAGAAAGTATCCACCAGAGAGGCTTTGGTTTATTTGACTGATCGGGTTTCTGTCCAGGGGCCCATGAAGTTAAAAGGCAATTGTCTGCTCTAATCCAGTTGACCACAGAAGGTGCAGGATCAGGCTAATCAATACACGGCCTCTGTAAATACAAAAACAGCAAAAGAGATGAAGAATTTTGTTCTGTTGTAGTGGATTTGAGGGTCTGTATGTGATATTTGGGCATTACTTTTTGCTTCTACATTTTTCCTTCTTTCCTTTGTTGGCAGGTGCCTTAGATATTACTATTTTCCCATCTCAACTGCTTCAGTTTTGTTTTTGCTATGCCAGACTGTGTTGCGGTAGTCTCTGTAGAATTCATCCTTATTTCCTCTCTGCTGTTGCACATCTTTCATTCCTTCATTTGTAACTGTGTCCAACTCTGCATGAAGTCAATACTATCACAGTTTCCTTCAGCTGAGTCTTCCTCATAATTCTTAGATCAGACTCAAAACAACTTTAAGCAGTTTGTTGTTAAAATAAAACGGAGGAGGAGAAAGGTAGTACATTTATTCTACCTTCACCGAATTTTGGGTTTAAAGTTAAGTGAGTTAGGACCCATACCCATGCTTCTTCATTTTCCGTAAAATCCAAAAGATCAAACCTAAAACGTAAAGAACAAAAAGATCACACACTCAGTACTTTCATCTCTTGCTCCTAGATATCTAAGCTGCCCCTCCGTTGGAGCAGGAGCCAATCAAAACATGCCTACTCATCGTCAAGGCAACCATCTGTTCCCAGAGTGGCAGCTAGAGATGGGGTTTCCTTAGAGTGTGAATAGAGGTCCGAGGGACGACGTCTAGCAGACGGTAGCAAGACCGAACCAGAAGCCGTGTCCTATTCTGGTTTTCCCAAAGGTCCCCCTGCCGTCACCTTGAGCTGTCACTCAATCCACTGTTCTTCCACACATTCGCACACATACACACAAACTGCGCACAGGAGGGGCGATCAGCCAGCTGCTGTGTTTATCTTTCTGATACTGTTTGTGTTGTTTATCTTTTACGCCTTATGGTTGAGCCTGTGTAGTATTCTGTATGCAGAAGAATACCTTGGACTTTACCTTCACACATCCTCCTATCGTTTTTTTCAATTCTTACTGCCCTATCTCCCTTCATCTTTCATTATTTGACAGATTAAGAAGTATCATGTTTACTTAATTATCCAACACACAGGTCAGCAGAGATGGAGGCTTTAACAGCTGCTGGAAGGGGGAAGGGGCAAGGCTGGAAACGGATGGATGGAAAGGTCTATGCAATATAAATGGCTATAAGAAATGTACATGCTAATATCCTGGACGAGAAACTTCTTTGTAGGAAATGCGTTTTGCTGTAGGTTTATATTTTGTTCTTGCAAAATCAGTGTTCACTTTGTCTCTGAGGGGTCATATTGTGGACTAATCTTTGCACTTCTAACTATAGCAGCTCCATCTGATGTCGTATAAAGCATTCTTCATTTGACAGTTCAAAGTAAAGGAACGTGACAGATTCCTTATTGTATTTGAAATGTCTGGCTCCATATTCTCCTGCTTTAATTGTACAAGAGTCGTTGACCTGGTGAAGAGTTCATGCATATACATTCACTTAAGTTGCCAGGTTACTGTCTGCTTCCTGCAATGACCTGATTTCTTAAATGAGGAAACATGGTTTAGTTAACTAGAGGAACCCAGTTTCTCTTGTTAGACAGAGCAGATTTTCTCGGCCATGCATGGCTGTAGGTCCTGTAATAGGCTATTTATTTCCATCTCATCTCTTTCTCTTGCATCAGCCTCGCTTCAGGTAAATGGAGAATATATATGTTCAAGTCACACATTTTGTTTTTAATTTTCAAAGAATAACCACAAGGTAAATTAGATATATTTGCTGCAATCTTAATATCTCAAACCTGAATACAATCTTCTGTAAAGGATGTCCAATCTAAAACAGAAACAATGTCATAATTTTGTAAAACTTTCTCGTAACACAACCCCCTGATGTCAGGGCAAAGATTAAAAGAATACAACCATTCCTTATCCCCTTTTAACCTTTATTCAGCTGAACACATTACAAAGCCATGATATTTAATGCTCAAAATAATCAACTTTATTAAACAAGGCTATGTTTACCACTGTATCGTAACACTTGGCTGTTTCCAGTTAATCTATTGACCTGTGAATCCCTCCAAACTGGTGGTTTTATAGTATTCCTGATCTTCCCCAGTGTTCTTTTGTCGCCCTATTTCCAGCTTTTTTGGAAAATGCTGTGCACATTAATTTCAAAATTACGAATTAGTAGTGCAAATTACACAATATTTTAAGCACATTTTACACTATTTTCATTTAAATCAGAGTTTGAAATACCCAAAAGTTGGTAGACTTATAGTATACTATCTTTACCTTGCTGAGCTTTTACAGAGCTGTTTGAAGCACTTGACTCTGAGCTCACTGTGCCACATGAGCCACTCAGTCAACATCATAATCTAACCATAATTAACTGGACGTGACCATATATCTGGCTAACTAACCATATCCCCACCACACTCAGCTGTACTTTTGTTTTTAGTGATGGGTAATAAATAGTTTGTACATTAAAATGGCCCCGTTGTTGCTGCTACTACTACAATCTGATAATCCAGTGTCACATCCTGGAGAACTTAGAGCATTGTGGAACAAACTCCTGGACCCCGCTGTCTTTATAGTATAACTTACCGCTCTATAAGTTTGAGCCTACATTGATCACAAAAACAAAACAAAAACCGGACTGAAATGTGGACAATCTTTTTTTTTTTTTAGTTCTGAGCAACTCTGTCTTCTTTTGTCTACACCATCCTGCATCCTCTCATCACTCTTATTCAGCACCAGCGAATGGCAGATAATTGTCATGTCCCTCAGTTTTCTCTACATCATCGTGTCCACTATTGTCTAGCCTTTATCTTGACCTGTCATCTCTTTCTTTCCCTTTCTCCTTGTTCCTCATGTTGCCTTCTCTCGCACACATTCACATCCCCTCACAGCTTCGTTGTGTTGGTTCTGTCCAACGTGCTGATAGACATCCGGTGCCACAAAAGGAGGCAATCTCAGTCCAGTGTGGAGCCATTGTTGTCTCTAATAGAATAGACTGAGAGGTGAAGAGGAGCTATTGATTCAGCTGACTGAGAGGGGGAAAAAGAGAGGGAACAAAGAAGAAGAGAACGGGAGGCTTTTGACACTTTCCAGAAAGAGAAACATATTCTTTATGTTTGTGTGGTTTGTCCCTGCAGAGCAGTTCCACTTATGTGCTTGGTCAGTGGATGGACAGATGGTGGGAGAAGAGGAGAATGTATGAATAATAAAGCAGTTGATTTCCTCCTGTTGCCTCAGCTGATCAAAGATCTGACATGTTGGATTTGACAAGGAGAGGAAGAAAGTAGAAAAATGGGAATAAAAATGGAGTACATGGAAAATGAGAAAAAATTTAAATAAAGCAGATGAGCGGGTGAAGAGGATGGGGAAAAGAGGGCGAAGCAACGTGCGAAGAAGACGGCAGGTGAAGATGGTGGAAATCTTAATGAAAAGGAATTTTCAATGCTGAAAATGAGAGAAAAGCGGGACAACAGCAAGTGTTTCTCACCTGATGAAACAGCAGGCATTTATTAGATATAAAAGTAAGTCTAAATTAGCACTAGCAAAGTGATGAAAATAGAAATGGAAAACAGAATGTGTGTAACAGAAGAAGATTTAGAGGGTTGCACAGAGAGAAATACTGAAAATTGGACACACCTTCTTATTCATAATGAGCTGGAATTTGCACTCAAACTTTCTTACTGTTATAAGGAGGAGGGTTAAGACCAAAAGAGCAGAAAGGGCAACATGTGAGATTCAGAGGTAAAAAAACTGAAAATAAGTATGGAAAGAAAGAAAAGCAGGCAGAAATAATGAGAAGATTACCAAAATAGATGAAAGGATATTGAAGAAAACAAGAGAGAAGGAGACAGGGTTGTAGAGAATCTTGTTAGTAGGGGAAAAAATGGTTTTCCTCGCTTTCTTTCTTTCTTTTTCTGCCTTTCAAACCTTGACTTGGAGAGATCATACAGAAAGAAAATCCCATTTCTGCTGCCTTTTCATTCCCTCTGTTGGTAGCAACAAGCATAGCAGCGCTCCAGCAACAGCAGCAAAGAAGAAGAAAGCTGCAAGCTATCAAACATGGACACAAACAATATACGACTTAAAATATTCAAAAGTGTTCTTTTCTAATGTCTTATGAGCAAGGAAATGGATTGAAGATTTCTCTACAATAAACACTTTACTCAAGGCTTTCAGCATTCGAGTTCCAGCTCCCAGATTCATCTCTTCAATTTTGAAGGCTGTGGTTTCTCATCCAAACCGAAATCTTTCCTCAGTCAGGCTGCGCTCTTGTCCAATCCTGATCCTTCTGCAGTGCTGAGGATATCGCTGTACACCGTTCTAAGTTGGAGGTGCTTTGTTTTTTCCCAGGATTGTGTCTGGCCAGGGAGTTAGAGGTGGGCTGAGCCGTGTCATTCCTGTTACCAAAGGGAGGGAGGCACAAGGGCTTGGAGGACAGTTGGAGCTTTCATTTGATTAATAAACACTCACCTCTATGCTTCGCCCCGTCACTTTGTAACCAAATCTTTGTCTGCAACTCGATCGAGCATGCCTAGTCCTCATCACCTTTAAGCTGCAGATATCCATAATAAAAACTGCTTTTATCGAACATATTTTCTTAAAAATGAGTCATTAAGAAGAGCATTTTTCCTTTGTTATGCTGCAAAAATGTGTCCTGACAGATTGCCATGCAGAAGTCATGAGCCACTCCTCCCAGTGACGCATTGTTTTATGAAGTTGAATCTGTTAAAAATGACAGTTTGATAAGCATCAAATGGTATTTTTGTACCAACATGTGTGAAGACTGGCCAAACTGTGCTGTTTCTTTGGTAGGCGCCAAAGATTTATCAGCTAAAAACTTGGATTTCTCAGCGCAGTGTCACTTTAAAGAATTAGAAAACCGGACAGGTGACAATACAGTGCTGAAATGGTGTATGCAACAGCAAAACAAACTGCCTCCTTCATTCTATGTTTATTTCATCCCAACATAGTGGAAAAAAGAGAGAGAAGTTGAATGCGATGCTTCCTACTTTGGGGACAATGTTTCATTTTACTGATGAAACAGGAGGCAGGAAGATAATGCTAGCAATCACAATGAGAATATGCAACAAAAATGATGAGTCATACCTTTTAACGGAGTCACTGCCTGTGTTGAATACGAGCAAGTTGCTGGGCAGAGATGGTGACAGACATTTAGGAAGGTGAGAGGGTGGGGACTAGCTGTAAATATGAAGAAGACAGTCAGACAGAGAGATGAGAGGATGGAAACTAAGAGATAAAGAGAAAAAAAGAAGCTGGGATGTACATAACGCAGATTAAAAGTTGTAAATGAAATGAAAATGATGAATATTGAAAAATAATGAAAAAAAAGCTGAAGAACTGTCAAAATAGAACGAAGAATTCAAAGAAGGTGCTTTTAAGAATGGAACAAGAGAAAACCAGTAGATGCAGATAAAACTAAATAAAGAATAAGCTGGGTGAGAGACTGAGAGAGACAGGCTGTTGATTAAAGGCAGCTTCAACAATGCAAATGTAATTACTTGCACTGGCTCTCACACTTGCTTTGCTCCTAACTGTATTAACTCTGAAGTGGTAAAAAAAAACAAAAACAAAAAAACGATGAGAACCAGAGAGGACAGAAATGAAGGTGATGAGCGGATGTAAATTAGCAATAAACAGAATTAAGCTAAAAGGCATTTTAGCTGGTGCTGAGAGGAATAAGGAATGACATTAAAAACTGTAGAGAGGGGTTGTAGAAAGTTTTTTGGGGGGAGGGGTGTGACGTGAAACAAGATGTGAGAAAGTAAAATGATAAACCGCTTGAAGCTGGGCATGTTTGATGGAAAAAATGGAAAACAAAAATGAATTCAGTCATTAGTAAAATAGTTTTAGTTTTATTTCAGCAGGGAGACTTACAGTAAGTAACGTGTTACTATGGCTACTCAAGTTGATTAGGCAGTTACTTTGAGTCTTTGGTGTAAAATGAAAAATATGTGCCACACCTACCTGGCACGTGTCAGAGGAAAGGTCAATAAATAGGCTCATTCACACTATTGCTTGTAATGGATAGAGGGATTAAAATAATGGAGGAGATCCACTGATGGATTCAGTTCTGCTGTGCCTGAAGGACAACTGGAGTCGTTTGTTGCTAAATGACTTCTCCTGCACCATCTCTTTTTCCTTCTCATCTTCTCCCCCCTCTCTCCCCCTCTCTCCATCTGAGGGGTAGTTTGCCTCATCAGCTGTTCTCCAACCACACTGAAATGACCCCTCAAGGAAACGTAATCCTCATTGTGTTTGTGTGTTTGGGGGTATGTGCACACACACAAAATGCTTACGTGTTGTTCTCGCACGGATTGTATTCTGCAAGTTCAACTAGCTGACGCTGCCAACTCTGGTGATTATAATCATGGTCCATCATTATCTCAGTATTTTTTTAAAAAAATACATTTTTATGTTTAAGGAGTAATATGCATCAATGAAAATGGATATTTGGTATTTTTAGAGTTGCACACTAGCCTAATTAGTTGATTTAGTTATAAATATCAAACTGTGGATGAAGTTAAATTGAGAAATGTAACCGGTTTAGATATTTAAATGCTAGTATTTAAGAGTTTTACACTGCTTTAAAAATATGGTTCCTTTGCTAAATTCCACGAAAAATACATTCTTTATGATTCATTCTACACCTGAGCGTTGAGGGTTTGCACTATACAGAGAATTTTCCTAATCCTTTGAATCCAAAACAACAGCCTGGTGGGGAAAGAAATAAGCTATTTGGAGGAAAATCATGGAATACTGGGCATTTGATGACCAGCCGCTTTCTAATGTCAAAAGTAAAGATTTCAGAAATGTGATACAGCATCAGTATGTGAAACATCTTGGAGAATTTTTAATTTTTTTACAAGACAAGTAACCTGCTGATCATGTGTGGCTGCTTTGTTCTTCATGCTAAGTCAAACTGGAATTTATGACTGTTTCAACACCTTTTGGGTCAGTTTTGGACCCCAAGAAAGGTTTCAAAAAGGTAGGATGAGTCAGATTGAATAATTTGGTTCCTGTCCCATTTTTGCCTGTGGAAAAAGCCAAAAAGAAGTGCACCAACCCAGAGTTGCTGCTGGAAACGGGGCTTTATTAACCTGCTGTGACTCCACATACATGGCAGCTGCCATATTTTGTCACCATTTTTAATATGGTGGAAAAACACCACGGTAAAAGAAATGTTTGTAGAAAATGGATGAGCATAACAACTTTTTGGATGAATGACCTGCTCTAATAACGCACACTTTTTGTTTTGTTTTTTGTTATCTGGTGGCTGTTTGCAGGATGGTTCTGTGTTTGTGTGTTCACCAGTTGAACTTGCATAATCATTTTAGGTGGCTTTAATAATTTGCAGTATTGTTGAGATGCTTTTTTCATTGCCTCATACATTTACTTGTGGAGTCAGCATAAGGCTTTAAACACCAAAAAAACATAAAACAAACACAACTATTTGAAGTTATTTCACTGTTGCAAATTGAGCCTGAGTCCATATTGACTCTGCCTGATTCTTATTCTTTTTCAGGACAACTATACATTTGCTCAGCCAGGCATCCAGAGGAAAGTCAAGGCCCTGGAGGAGCTGGTCAGCAGGATTGATGGTGAGTCATCTGCCTTGCCTCCTTTCATCCATGCCTCCACTCATTCTCTCTGTTCACAATGTTTCCATTTTGACTGGATATCCGCTTAATGCTTCATGTGTTTCCTGTCTCTTTGTTCCTCAATGTTTTCCCCCATTTCCTATCCTTCTTTTCTCACACAGTTAGACAAGGCTAGAAATACTCAAAAATCTTTTTCAGTACACTTTTCCTTCTCAGTGCCATCATTTTCTCCCAAATCTCCTGCTTTGAGAAGCTTTCCATCCAAACTTTGCCACCTAATAAGTGTGGCATTTGCAGCTGTCCACAATGTATTGTGCAAAGCACGGTCTTATCAAAGCAAGCTCTTGCACAGTGGTCATGTTCTCGGCTAACCTTGATGCCGTCCCACTCTGCTGTCACCCGCTCTGTCAGCCAGAGGGTGGGAAGGAATCACCAGCTGCATTCAAATGCATGGGGAGAATGTGTGTGTGCAAAGAGTTTGAATGTCAGTGAAAGTTAGTGAAAATATAAACAGGCCTGTCTGACGTGCATGCACTGCAGAAATTATTTAGACACTGCCTGCAGGAGCTGTATGTCCAAATCAGGAGCTGACATGTGTATGTAACCTTCTAGGTACCCATAACAAAGTGGGTTATAGCTTAAAAAAATTATAGAGGGTGTGTGTGTGCTAACAAGGTTTGCAGCCTTCAACTATTTTCTGCTTGTTACTTTTTTTGTTAAAACTCATATTCATATATTTTTCCCTTTCTTTGCCTAATGAGCTCATGTACTGTGAACCTTAAACTACTGAGGGAACTTTAATATCACAGGTAGAGAAAGTAATAATATTGTTTTAATAAAGCCACACAAGAATGCTTTTAAGGAAAATTATGTATTTAAAGAAGACATACTTTATTTTTTCACAAGATGGCATAAACTCCAGTAATGTGAAATTGCCTATAAATGTGTGACATATTTTACTCTTGTCTACAGGGTATGAATCTTTTGAAATTAGTACTTAATTCAGCAAATACAAAGTATTTTAATATTCATGTGTTGGCTCCATAAACCCCAGGCTCCTCTGTACATGCTCCTCTTACATGCTAACTAATAAGAATAATTCCTTGCCTAGGATGTTTTTCCCTTACCTTTTTAAAAATAAAAACTAACAAGTTTATCACAATCATGGAAAAACAGATTATTTCTCTGTTGCATGACAAATGAGAATTTGTAACTGCTGACAGGAGAAATGAATTAGAGGTAAGATTTCCTACTCAGGCTATAAAACAGAAACAAAGTTCTGCTAGAGTTTCATTTCCTTCTTGAGTTATATCATAGAAACGACTTCATATTAATTTTTTGTTAACTTTTTTATCTCCCACAATAGGTCACTTGCAAAATACTAAACATTTATTATTTGTTGATTTTGTTCCATTTGCAAACTATACAGGGCAGCTGTGTAAACCAGAGAAAACATAGATAGATATATTTTTTTCATATTTAAGCTTTTTGCCCAAAGTAAAAGGACGTAAGGAATTCAAACATTTGTGTACATATTTATCAACCACTATACAAATAGCACTGCCAACACATGCATGCAAGTTGTTGCTAATATCAAGCCTTAATACTGCATTCAGATGCATGTAGCATTTATATCATTCCAAAAACGCTGGAACTATTAATTGTGGTTTTAAGAAAACAGCCATCGCTTTTTACAGCATGTACTGCCTCTATTTCTCTGGACCCATTCTGAGGTCCATTAATTGAGGAAGGGCCTATCTGGTACATGTGCGAAAGGGCAGCTGCAGACAGCAACCTGGCGTGGGTCTCTGTCTGCACATGATGTGTGAAAACCCCTGCCATGTGGGAGTAAGTACAGAAGAAACTTAGGCTTGCATGTTCTACAAGCTGCAAAACATTTGTCATTGGGCCACAAGTGGTCTGGCAAAAAGTAAGATGGAATATGATATAATGGTTTGAAATAAACGGAAAACATTATTGTGTCATTCTGACCTTCAGCGCAGCATTGTCCCAACCACCAGGCGTATCGGCAGAGGTGGGAAAGTCCTCACACCTCAGCAATGACTCACCATTTTTACTTTATTTTATTCCATAAGTGCCCTCTCATCATCGCCAGGCAGAGACATTTTATACCTCGCTAGCTTGACATTACCAGCGCTAATGAGATCACAGATAGCTCTTATCTTGTGTTACAGGATTGTTTTTCACTCTGCTGTCAACGTAGCATCTGTTCTGGGAACAATGGCATCTCATCTCTTCCAAAAATACCTATCAGTGCTTATCAGATGCCGGGTTATCCAGACTTGTGTGTATTTTGATAGAAAGGGGTTTTTGTCTTCTCACTGCAGGTGGATGACTTAATAGAAATGGGCCAGTATTGTTTTCTTCTCTTCATATAAATCACAAGTTGATTGAATTAAATTTAAAGGAATTATTTTTGCCTTGCTTCTACCTCCTGATTTTTATATATTTTACTATTTTGAGAGAACCAGTCCATTACATTTCCAGAACAAATTTTATTTATCTTAATACACATTTATTTGAAATTTTTTGGAGCACTTATTGCAAGTATACAAATTGATTGCACTCCATCAGAGTGATTGAAACCTTTTTGAAAAGGGATAAGGTTCTACATTGGCTGTGGTAATCTCATAATGCTGATGGGATGTTTGCTTAGAAACTGGAAGGGAAAATTTACAGTTGCCGGTGGCAGAGTTGAGGTAGTTTTGGATGGGGTTTGCCATGGCTTAGTGTTTGAACAACAGGGTCAGCAGGTACAGGACTTTGCCAGTGTGTAAAAGAAGAATATAAAGAATATTGGTTGTGTTTTTAGGAATATGTCACCACCGTCATGTAGCTTTTAACACAAACGAGGGAGAACAGCAAAAATGGCCTGTAAGGATTCTAAGCAAAACACAAGTTTAACCAATTCTGAACAAGTTGGCACACTGTATAAAATTCAAATAAAATCAGAATGCAATTATTTGCAAATCTGATTGAGCCCCATTTTATTCCCAACTGAAGATAATATATCAGATGTTGAAACCGACATTTTATGTTATATTTGAGTGAAAGATGGGCTTCATCTGGTTCTCCGATCTGTGATAATCTTTGGCAATGTATGACTAAAAAAATGTGGAGCAATTTCAGAAAATTATTCCTCAATAAAAGGACTGAAGATCCCACCTACAGTGTTATATTATCAAAATATCCAGAAATTTCAGGAGGAATCAGAGGCACAGAGCTCATAACAGTCATGCCCTCAGACCTGATTGTTTAACAGAAATGTTTCTGTGAACAGACATGCAGGTTAAGGTGTTATCATGCAAAGAGGAAGCCACATGTCAACACAGTCTATTAATGTCACCTTAATTAATTTCATCTTATCTGGGCTAAAGCTTATTTGAGGCTAAGAGGGAAAATGTTCTGTGATCAGATTAAACAAAATTTTAAATTCTTTTTGGAAGCTATTCTGTGTCCTGCTAACTAAAGGGGAGAGGGGCCACCCAGCTTGGTAACAGCAGACAGTTAAAGAGCCTGTATCTCTGATGGTGTGGGGTTGCAGTGATGCCAATGGCACGGGCAGTTTCCACATCAGTGAGGGCTCCATCAGTGCTTTAGTGTATGGAGGTTTTACAGCAACATCTGCTCTCATCCTTTCAGAGAAAGCCTTAATTATTGAAGCAAGACTAAGCTAGACCACACAATGCGTCACAACATGGCTTTGCTGGAGAAAAGTCCTTGCGTTTCGCTAATGGAAAACATTCGGAGGCATCATGAAACCAAAAATGGGGCAACAAAAGCCCAGGACTGTAAAGCAGCTAGAATCCTGCATTGGACCAGAAATGGACAACATTTCGCTCCTAGAACTCCAGAAACTTCCTCTCTTCACAGATAGTTACTAAAAGAAGGGGTGCTTCAGGAAGATGAGGATCACCCTGTTATAACCGTCAAAATATGCCAATATTTTCCATGAAATCCTAAAATCTCTTTTTAAATATGATCGTTTTCATGTTCTTTTGATTATAAAATATGGGGTTCATGACATTTGCAATTTATCTGTTCTATTTACATTTTACGTAGTGCCCCAACTTTCTTTTGGAAATAGTTGTCATACTTGTTTAAATTGAATTCAGTGCAAAAATGTCTCTGTGTGACTTCAGATTTAGCTATAAATCGGTTGTTTCTTTACCTTTATTCTTCATTGGAAACAGCTGGGGACATTGGAAATCTTACACTTGGAAATTTCCCCTTTGCTTGCACATCTCCCAGACTACATCTCTATTGTAATTATCTACTTGCAATAATAAGACTAAGTCCCATTAGCCTTGCTTGATGCTTGCAAATGTATCTCCTCAAAAGACAACAATCACTTTGTCAGCATGTAATGTTTCTCTGATTTCTTTATCCCTCTTTTATCTCTGTCTCTGTAGTTGTTGCATGCAAGTGCATTAGTACAAGTTCATCAACATGCAAATTGCCCAAAGGTGAATTTATCTATGCAAATGAGAGGGTGCATCTGCAGCATGCTCTCAGTCTGAGCATAAACAAAAGGCTGGCCGTGGGACACTGATTATTGCAGAAGAAGCTTAAAAATGCTTCAGTGTCTTGAGAAAACTGTAAACCAGTTTGGTTTTCTGAAACAGCTGTAGATGATGGTTGTAGCAATGCACTTTTATTCATGAAATTTCAGCTCTTTATATTTCATTCGTGGCTCCAGCGGAGTATGAACCATAATATTTTCTTTTTAAATCTTTTTCAAAGCTTAACACCGAAGGCCGCTCTGCTACCTTTTAACCTGACCTGAGGACAGTTACATAATTTCTCTACTCTACCCACACACTCCCCGGAGATCATCCTTCACTTAAAATACTAGGTTTCACATATTCTCTCTTATTTTGAGAAATTTGCAGATGTCTTAACTATAATCTATCCAGTCAGTTATTAAAAAATGGGAGGGTAGGGGGACTTTGAGTGGAAAATGTTAGTTTGTGTCCACATGTCACAACTTAACTGGAGTGCAAATGTCCCTTGCTGGAACCAGGTTTAATTGGGTTATTGTAGGAACATGGCTAGTTGTAAATGAGTGAAGTGAAGCTGTTTTTAAGAGTTAATTTAGACAGCAAATTTTGATTTGGTTCAGTCTGATGACTAAATCATAAAACTAATTGATGTAATTTGAATAACCTTGTATTCACATTACACTTAAAAGTATGTATATTTCTGTCTGTACGGTGACTCTATCGAATAGACGACTTTAATAAACCAAGTAAAAATGTCACAATTTAAGAAAAAATAAAAACAAAAACATTTTGACAGGTAAAGTCTCAGGAAATGATAGCACTGTTAGCTAATGGGACATTCTAGTGTTGCAGTGATTAGCACTGTACTTTTTATTCCTTTTATTCAATTTCTCTTCTAATATTTATCTAAGATATGTTAATTTGCCTTCATAATACTTATTTTTGTGTCCTACTGCCAAGAGCTACTGAAGAAAATGTCATTATGCTAGCATGACAATAAATGATTCTTTATCATATTATTCCTCATATTTGTTTTGATTGTTTTTCTCTGTCATCTTCTGTTTGTCCTTTTCTAAGTGTAATCGCGTGTTACAGCAAGGAGATCACAAAGTCGGACAGAACTGGCCGCCTCAGCAGAATCCACAGAGCAGCCTACTAGTGACTGTAAAACCTCTGACCTCCCACTGTCCACCAGCTATAGCCCACTGTGGCGCAGAGAGGAGAACCAGCACTGTCGCCTCTTTTCTAAGCTTTAACCAGCAAGTGGGCAGGAGGACAAGACTCATCAGGCCATCAGTGTCGATGAAACATGTCATTTTAGACCTCACTCAGCCCTTCTAACAACCCTACCCAGCATGCTCAGCACTGTGCCAGCTGGACTGCTGCACATCAGTGAAAAGGCTCTAGTCATGGTATTGTTTTTCCCCTCTGTTCATAGTATTCTGTTTAATCATTTCTTTCTCCTCCTCCTTCCATAGCATCTTGTGAAAATCAAGCGTTCCCTCCAGCGCTCCCCCACCGCGCACCTCTTCCTCTCTGTGTTTAGCAGAATCACTAATATTAGACAGAATAGGTTCATTAGTGTAATTCCACATTGTCTAAAGTTGTTCCGTTCTCTTCCCCTCTGTTAGGCAGCTAGCTAAGATCTGTCACCATGATGCATGCACTGTTAATGAGCTTTCCTTGTTTATGCCTTTACAGCAGCATGTGATAATTAAACTGCAGAGAGGAGTGTGAAATAATAGCTTTGTGTTTACTTTGCACCCCGCTCGTGCCGGAGAGTGTGCGTAATAGTTTAACATGCACATGCGAACAGATAGGTGTCATTCAGGTGCCACCCCTGTGTATGTCTTGGATAATATTTTACCAATAAGTGGCTTATTAAATCTGTGTTGTGGAGAGTGTGTGTGTGTGTGTGCTTGTCAGCGAGCCCTGATTAAGAACATGGAGTGTGAGAGAAAAAGATGCTATAGTTCCTCCCTTACTGGCTTTTCTCATAGATTCTCTGACAGCTCCATAATTACAGCTCTATTATGAGATGTGTTTGTGTGTGTGTGTGTGTGTGTGTGTGTGTGTGTGTGTGTGTGCGTGTGCGAAGGAGAATGAGTGTCATGGGTTTGATGACTATGAAATGAGGAGTCGCTGAATTCTGAGTGGTATTTTTAATCTTTTGTTATGTAAAGAAGCATAAAACAAACATTTATCATGAACAGTGAAAGGGGGAAAAATAGGCAATCGTTCTCTCTGTCACAGCCCCACATGCAGCCAGTTTTCAACTGACATATTAGCCTTTCATCCATTCTTCTCAGTGAGTGTTCTGCCAGCATGCCACGGCGCCGACGTTTGAATCCCACACTGAGACCAGATTGAGACAGCATGATGCAAGATGTGATCTTCTCTGCGCATTTCATGATATATGGCATGATATCATGCCATGCAACCAGGCTATTGGTTTATATTTTCCTGTGGGGTGTTCAGTTGAACAAACATTTTTATTTATACCGAGTCGCCATACACTTCCTATTTATACTATCATACAGTATGGTGTCATACATGTAGGTCTTCAAATTAGAGAGTAGATGCAGGTTTCAGTTTAAACTATATTCATCATCTTGTTGCATAAATATGCTTTTGCAGGGCCCGAATATGCAAGTCTGCAGTTTTTAGCCAGTCTCAATACCTCAAACAGCTTGGACAATAATATCTTAGTCACAAATCAAACTGTTCAGAGGACAGATCTTTTTGTTGTCTTTACTCTCCCACCAGTGCTGAAAGTGTAAATGTAGATGGATGCCGCTGTGGGTACTCAAAAAAAATAAAATGTATTTAGTTCACTGAGGGGTACGAAGCATTCAGGTATTTAATCCATACCCAGACAGTCATCAACACACTGCAAACTGAGAACTTCAGGGGCTTTTTCCAGTTTTCTGCTCTGTATCTGAACCAGTTATTGTTGTACGATATTCGATTTTCACTATGCAGTCATTGTTTCCAAAATTATTTAGGATAATATCATGACAATTTCTGAACAAGGGACTATAAAAACAGTGCAAAAGCTCATGTCTGGATCAGGTTATTTTATTTATAGTTTGAGATCAAATCACAACATTTCTTGAGTCTTATCAGTTTGTTTCATTCTGTCATGATTACAGCTCTTGTTACAGTAATTCTTGTGCAATGACACCCTTCTAAGGCATGTTCAGAAAAGAACTCTGGTTTCCCCATCTTTCTTTATATCCTTGTATGACTTCAGTTATTTATCAATTTATTTATGTATTTTATACAATTTTTTTTCTTAACTGTTTTTTACAAGTGTATAAACAGAACTTTCTCAATTAGATTTCATTTTACATTGTGAAACCGACGATCGTACTGCACCTGATCTGAGCTCATTGTGCTAGCCCGTCGAGAAAAATTGTTCCAAATACATAGTAAGGGTAATGGTAATATTTTTCTTATAACCTACAATGGATTTTCTTTCTTTTCAATCTAAAATGCTGATTGAGGATTCACATTGTTTTGATTGACTGCTTTCTTAATGCAGTTAGATAATCAACTTTAGTCCACTATGCTGTCACCTGAATCCAGAGAAATCCTCATTGAAAAACACTAAAGCAAAACTCTTATCTGAGTTTTTCTTCCTTCTCTCTTTTTCAGACAGGGTCACGGCAATTTGCTTCACACAAACAAAACACAGTTTTTATCATGTGTGACTGAATGTGAGTTAAATAATTAACATGCTCTCCATACATCACGTATAAACACTGCCTCTGTACTCACCTCTCGATGCCACTGACCTACTTTACATGCACTCCAGTCTTCACTGGAGCGACATGCAATTTCTCTGTAGCGTTGGTTAACAAAACAATTACATTTCCATTTCTCATCCTGGTTGGTATGAAGTGTTTCTGAGACAATTTGGATAGCTCTGTAATTACATTTCAATTATGAGGAAAAGGCTGTGGCTGTGACACCGATGACAGCAGCTATTAATAGAGGAGAGAGTTGGGAAAGAATGTGTCTATCTGCACTCTTGTTACTGTCACTGCTGCTATAACTAACTTTTCCCCCACATTAGCATTTGCATCTCTTTTCTTTAAGATATCCATGGGACATTATGCTGTGCCTGTTGCTGTTTCAGTGTTGCAGTATTTTTAAAGATTACTTTCATTATTTTTTGGCAGAGTCTGTGCACCGCCACATGCAGCACTACGAGGTAGAGTACCTGCAGTTTGCCTTCCGCTGGATGAACAACCTCCTGATGAGGGAGCTGCCACTACGCTGCACGATTAGGCTGTGGGATACCTATCAGGTACCAACACACACACTCACACAACATGCAGCAAGTTACTGAGATTTTTGTTATCTCTTCATTTCTCTCCATCTGGCTCTGCATGAGTTTTCAAAAACAGATATTCCCTGATAATGACATCAATGATTGCCTCAGAACCAGCGCTTTTGTATTTGCTGCCATTATATCCCTACATTCCTTATATTCCTTTGTAGTTTCCTACAAAGATTTAAAGATTGCAGCTATTGTAATGCAGAGCTGGTGATGAAATTGAGCTTATTGCTTTGCTTTTAAGAAATCTGTACTTGCACAACATTGCAATGTTAGCCCCAGTGATGTTGCTGGTTCAGAGCATTGCCCTTATTCTACATCTCTGTCCTGTTTAAAACACTCAGCCACATTTTAATAACATGATATGCAACCAATCTGCCTTTGAAAAGCGATTGATATGACTTTAGAAGTCACATATTAAAATTTTTTTAACATAAGAAATACTTTATTTTCAATAAAGTTTTCATGCATTAAATATTTAGTGCATACTTATTAAAAATATTGCAGAATGTTACTGAATCTCTGTATTTGTCACTACATATTTAGATAGATATAGAATTTTGAATTAATATAGTATATGAACAAATATGGTTTGATTGAACATTCTATTTTTTCATAAATTAATATTAAATGTCAACATATATATATATATATATATATATAT
>JAVQJG010185856.1:0-22858 GCA_036024015.1 Craterocephalus amniculus | reverse complement strand
TAGATATACAAATAGATAAATAGATATATATATATATATATATATATATATATGTATAAACTCTTGACATATTCTTTTGTTTTATACTTTACCACAGGAAGTTGTGTATTAATCTTGTAGTACATCACACATGGATAATAATAAGAAAAGGCGATCTATTCCATTTTTCACGGTTGTCCTTTTCCCCCCACTATGACTGGAATTAAACTTTTATCTTCATTAAAATGCTGAAATTTCATCCATAATCTCACCCAACAGTTCATCTTCTACTGAAGTGGTCGAATAAGAACAGAGGAAGTCAAACCTCTGCATGTTGCTGCGTGGTGTGCTGACCTGAGAATACAAACATAATCTGATGTGGTTTTAAAGCTGCACACAAGTTGTATCAAACAGAATGTAAAAGAACCAGAATAAAGCGTCCAGAAACTTTTCATTGTTTATTTTCATTTTGGGATGGGGGGAAATGCACAGACAGGCGAAGATGTCACATTTTGCATTTTATGAACAAATACACATCTCACAAAGCAACAATGATCATGGGCTTCCTGTTTTCATAAAGCAGTGAGGAATTTTTCATCTTCGAGGCATGGTGTTTCATCTTTTCAACAAACCAAAGGCAGGAATATTATTAATAATGACTGAGTTACAGCGAATTCATAAATCAAAAAGACATGGATTAATTTGACTTGATGTTGTAATAAAAAAAAAACAGATTCAGGTCCTGCAGCACTGATGTCTGACATCACATACGAAACAATAAAACCCCTGTAAGAAGATGCAACAGAAAGACGATGAGTCATGTGCATCGTTAGCATTTAGATAACACAGACAGGCTCGTAACACCAGTCGCTCTATCCCGAGTTATTTCCCATGATCCTCACAGTGTCATTAAAAAAAGTAACAAAGGTTTTCAACATTTCAACTTTGCAAAAACAAATAAAGAATTTTACACTGGACACAATGTCTACCGCTTCTTTCATGCTTCATGCATGACTCGGTCCGATCAGCGACACGAGTTCGATGAGACTGACGATGATTTACAGCCAGTTAAGACACAGACGATGGATGTCACACAGTGACAGGCTTAATGAAGTCACACACAGACCTGTGTATGCTCCAGCGGCTGAAGCTACGTTATGTAGCTTAGCACGTTAGCTGCAGAACAGCTAGTGGAATGTCTGGGGGGTGTGGGGGGGTGGGGGGGTGGATGAGGGGCTGTGTCAAACACCAGCCACTGAAAATCCTCTCTGGTCACTTTGGGCTCAGCGATTGTAATATTCACTCCCAGAAACAAAGGAATGCTTCAAAAATACAAAACAACGATGCTGAGACATGATCTTTGTGCTTTTACCGGACAAGTTTAAGTCGCTTCAGGCTGTCAGGAGGTCACTTCCACCTCCAACGGTTAGCATTAGCTGGAATTAGCTTTTAGTTGCATAACTACTAACACTCTGCAGACTTCAGTACATCAAAATCTGCTTTGATGAGACAAGTGAACCTTCCTAAAGGTTCGATTGAGGCACCCTAAGTGAGTCTAGGTAACTACAGCACTTTGTGATGAAGATGACGAGTTTATCTATTTCACAGTATAAAGCTGGTAATTCCTCAAAAAAAAAAAAAAACTGTAGAAAACTTTACATGAATAGTTCACTACAGATTGTCAAAAACACTGACAAAAACTCATCAGACATAAATGATATGTAGTTTCTTTTAAAACAAAAACAAAGTACTGATGTCTAAACACTAATTTTCAAAGGCTTTGGCAGCTATGTTGGCAGCAGCTATTAGCATCATCTACGTTCTCCCAAGACATACGGAAATAGGCAACATGACAAACAAAAAGATGCTCTCCCAGGTACGGACAGGGCAACACGTTTCTACTTTGAAACTGCAGCTTAGAAGCTGTCGTCTCCGTGCAATTAAAGCAACACAAGCTCCAGGTTTCCTTCCGGGACTAGCTGGTAGCTAAACCGAGCTGTGCGTGAGGGTGTGCGGTGCAGCTGTGGAGCCGCTCCAGTGGCCGGGGCTTGGCACAGAGGTGTGTGGTACGCAGCATGAGGACATCAAAAGGTGATGATGGATGGCAGGTGGGACACACAGAACAGATGTGCGAGGCACGGATGACAGAGAGACGGGGGGAGGGGGGAACAGCGAACGGCGACAGCACATGGATAGGTGGTGGGCTGCTGCTTCGTCACAGGAACATCCGCCCTGCAGCTCCTCGCCGTCTGCAGATGCAGTAGCTCGTTTACAGGTTGGGAGCAGAGGGGTGCATCCTGTTTGCTGTTTTTTTTTGCTTCACGGGAGCAGAGAAGAAGTAGTGGAGGAGAGTAAACGTCACAGCAGAGTCACGAGACAAGCCGAAGCCGCCGCTGCATGTTTGGAATGGAGGCAAAGCCATGAATGAGACTCACGTTGCATGCAGGACGGGCCTTTTGTTGCAAACAAAACATGTTAAGGCTAAGAAGAAAAATTCTGATACATCCAGCTCTCCTCCTACTTCACCTCCTTCCCTCCTCCGTTAAAAGCCAAAATCGAAAACAATGCGGTCTTCGAAGATGGCGATTAGCAACATGATGCTGAAGCCGGTCAGCATGCCCAGGTTCTGCAGGATAAAGTGTCCCACGTGGCAGCGCTTGTGCTCCTCGCTGTCCCCGTGAAGCATCTCTGGCAGCTGTGAAGCACAGAGGAAGCGGTCAGGATCAGAGAAGAGGACAGACACGGTCAGAGTTGCGCAGCGCGCCGACTCACCATATCCACCAGGGCCACATAGAGGAACATGCCGGCAGTGATGGCGAAGATCCAGTTGGTAATGTTGTGCGTGTACTGGCCGACTGCCGTGCCGATCAGCATGCCCACGTAGGCCATGAGGGCAGACAGCAGATTGTAGACGATGGCCTGTTTCACCGACATCCCGGCTTTTAGCAGCACTGCAAAGTCACCTGTCAGGAAGAGGACGCTCATTTAAACACCATTACTCTGAAACCCAGGCCGACGTGGACTCTGCTCTGTGGAAACGTCTGAGTGAAAGCACAGAAATGTCACAGCCTTCTTTATTATTTTCTCTAGTCTGTTGTAACTTTGTCAAAACACTCTGCCTCCGAACATCCGCCACCTTTATCCGTCCTCACGGAGGTTAAAAAACAGAGCTGCACTCTCCAGGAAATGTATCTTAACTCCCCGGTGAGATGCCTATGATTACACATGCACGCCGTCGCCTCTCTAGCCTCTTCAATCATCGCCGGGCCAAATGCGGGGAGCGGCCCGAGTCTCAGCGGAAACGCCCTGGATTTGGAGAGGGAGATGAATACTAAGAAGAGGGGTGGCCTACATTTCCTGCACCGTGTAACAAGCGGCCTCTTTTCCTCGCTAATTACCACAATGAATATATTACCACTCTGCTCTCATCCATCAATCAGCGGCAGAGAAAAGAGTGAAGTCCGCACACACCTCACTTCAGTGGCAGCCCCCCCTCTTTAACTTGCTTCAGCTTCCTGCCTCCCCGATTCCAATCTGTCAGCCACGCCTGCCGCCGCCTCATCTACTGCAATTAACACACCCATCACTGCCAATTAGCTTCACTCTGGGTGGTTAAAGAACCCTCAAATCATCATATTTTTCCACCCAGATGCCAGTCGGGGGACAGCTTTTTGTTCAGGAGGAGCTCTTGTGGAACTGCTGGGTTTGTCTGACAAGTGTCCTGACGAGGTGAGAGCGTGACGGCGAGTGCTGCTGAAGCACCAGCTCAGAATCAACAGGGAAATTACACAGAGATAAAGACATGGAGCCCCAGGATCTTCAGATGTACTCTGAGAGGAGACTCGGGTGCTGCAGTTAGCCATCTGGAAACTCTACTCCAACTGAGTGAAACTTGGGAGGAGAATCAAAGTCTCCTCAGTCTTCTTCTATAAAGCTGCCACTAAAGGCACAGCTGGAAATAATAAAACTTCTTTCATCTCCTCTCATCACATATTTCCTTATTTATCTCCTGAAGACGGCAGTAAGAGGGCAACATCCAGCTGATCAGCACAAGGGGGAGCAGCCGAGCAAACCCAGATTACAACACACTGCCTCACACGCACATGTGACAAACTCCGGCCAGGGTTTTCTGCCAGTGTGAAGCACCGACAGGAGACGGTCTGGGGGAGCAAACAAAAACACGTCTGATCACTTCTGTCCAACAAAAACACAAGCAGCTCTTCTGTTTTCTGGTCTGACAGGGTGGAGTGATTCGCTCACTGAATATCAACAGAAAACTCCCCACTAAACAGCTTTTTGTTGGACTTGAACAGAAGAGTCACATGTTTGACGCGTTAATGTCCATCCTGCTGCTGAAGGGTTGTTTTTAACCTCTGCCATCTTGTGTCACTTACCAAGTTCATGAGGTAATTCATGGCAGAAAACAGCCACTGATGTACTGATGCCACCCGTCAGGTTTGCACTAAACGCTGCACCTGTAGAGCAGAAACAGAAAAACTTAAAATAATAATAATAATAATGATGGTGATAATAATAACAACAAGCCACAGAGTAGTCAGACAATTTCAATGTCTAATCTGATTAATCACAGGTGCTACAGTAGGTGCTAAACTTGAAATTGCTGCCGAAACCAATACATGCTTGACTTTGACACAGAGGTGCTTTTGGTGAAATGTAAACTTCTTTCTCCTCCGTCTGATAATTACATGAGTTTTTTTGACTGTTCCATCTTTGTGTCTTTTTTAATGTTCAAACTTCCCGTCTGAAGGGCCGGCAGCTTTGTCAGATTCAACCATCTCGTTCGGGTCTAAATCAGACATTATGGTAATACAACGACTTTTTCTTTGGCTCGTTTCTTTGGCTGTGGGCACGCAGTGATTTGGTGCACTGCTGCTCCCACATCTGATGATTAAAATGATTAATGTACAGCAAACTATCAGTATCTTCATAAACAAGGAGGATAAAGTGGCTTTTTAATTGATTCAGTTCACTGCTGTAACAAAGAACCTACAGGCCTGAAATCAGCTTCTCTCACTCAGAATCTTAATTTACAATTACAGGCTAGTTGTTTCCAGTTATAAAGCTAAGTTAGGCTAGGCTAATGGACTGGTTCACATCTACCAAAGCAGCAAGCGGCTGGAATATTTGCAGCATAAGATCTGGTGAAACAGCTTACATGACTGAACCACATGACTGCATTATAACCTCCGGGCCAGTTTGCTTTTACTCACAGCGAGGAGTAAAAGCAGGTTTGGAAGCAGTCTTTTGTAAGTTAGAAACTCCAGATTCAACTTAATGTGCCTGGATTTAATATCCAGGTTATTAAACTGGACTATTAATATTTTCTACACAGTAAAATAACTAGGAGAGGCCATATTTGAAATCATTTGCTTTAGATGATCTATGAATGCGTGTAAACATGGAGGTTTTCTGACTCAGGAAGCAGCTGCTGAGTTTTTATTTCAGCACGAGATAATCAGGTTTCAGAAACAGAAACTTATGAGCGAGGTACTTGTTAAACCTGGATTTACACGGCTTACTTTTTCATCTGCTGGCAACACCAGTACCAGTTTAAACATTGTATCTCACATGGTTCCCAGTCTCACTGCTGTGCTTTAGACAGCTGTGGCAGATGTTTTTGTGGAAAATAAAAACTCTTTTAGGGAGCTCTCAGCTCGTGCACTACGCTGCAGATCTGCTCACCTATGGCGAGGCCGTCGCTGAAGTTATGCATGCCGTCTCCCATGATGACCATCCAGGCGATGCTGGCTATACCGGCGTCCTTCATCTCCTGGTCTGAGTGGCAGTTTCCTCCGTGGGAGTGCCCGTGTCCGTGTGAATGGCTGTGGCCGTGGAGCTTGGCCTGACGGCCGTTCTCCTTGGTGGGGGACTGCTGGTCTTGCTGGGAGTTTGCGGGTGCCAGCGGCGTCTTGTTAGTGGGGGAGTCAGGTGTCTGGAGCTCTGTGAGCTGCGTGTCGTTATGTCCGCTTTCGCAGGAGACGGCCGTGCTGTCCGGGTCTGGATGAGAGAGATATTTCAGCCACCGCTGGGGAAACGAAGCTGCTGCCGTGACGTCGGAGCAACTCTTACCTTCACTGAGCGGCTTCAGGTGCAGCCACTCCGCATCCGAGCGCCGATTTAACTTGTGATCCGACAACTTCCTGCCAATCTTGCCCTCCTCGCTCATCTTCTTCAAACCCTGGGGGAAATGAGACAGTTTAACATCACAAACCGTCTCAACAGAAACCCAAACTCAGCCCAGAGTTAGTGAGAAGCACTGGTGTGTGGTTTACAGCTGGGCTGTGCTGGTCTAACCTTCTGGTCTTTGTAGTGCTTAAACATGCCAATACAGTGTTCAATGATGAAGAGGAGGTAGATGCCGGCCAGAGCTGTCAGCCCCTTCCACACCCCATCAAACGCTGTTACCAGATCGGTGTCGTGGCTCGTGCTGTGCTGGCTGTGGTCGTGCTGCCCTTGAGACTGCAGACAGGAGGAGGAACAGATGACCGAGGATCAGACGTGACTCACATATTGATCAGTAGAGATTCTTCCAAAACGCTGTTTCATGTTTACGTTTAGTCACACGAGTAATAATAAGAAGGGGGAAAAAAGGAGGATGTTAGTTTGTTTAGATTCTCACAACAAAAAAAGCAGATTTTAGGTTTAGTTCATGAGAATATTTTTATATATATTTTCAAATATGTTTGACAAGTTTATGATTGCATTGATATATTTAATTAAACATAAACACATAAAGCTCAGAAGTACGTCTGGTACTGAAATACTTCTCTGGATGAAATTTCTCCTCCTTTGTCCTTTTCTGCATGATCAGACAAACATTGTATAGTCACTGGGTTGATAAGCTGCTCTTTGTTGGTGGACAAGTTCAGGCTGAGACTCGAGGTATAATCAGTATGACAGAGCTTCCTATAAATCAGGTTTACAAACTCAAGAGGTTTCTGGTCTCCAGTGGATTTTGCTCTCGTGAATTAAAGGTGTAAAATGAGAGGAACCAGCAGGTGAACAACCTTTGTGGTTTCTAACAGATATTAAAATGTTCTTATTGATCACTCATTTATAATTAGACGGAGGTCACTGACTGATCCTGAATTCTGTTAGATGTTTTTTTAATGTGTCAAACTGATAAAATAAAATGAAATACAAAAACAACATAGGCCAGACATAAGTTTAGACATTGGTGTCAGACATACACGAATCCAATGATAATGTAGAAAGACGTCTCAAAGAAACCTTCTACCTTCTAACATAGAAAAAAATATATCCCTGTTTTAACAGACATTCTGTATGTCCTCATATACATACAAGTTCTTACAATTAAAATTATTATTACTATAGACTGGATGAACAAATGCGTTGTTGATCAAAGTTTTCCTCAGTGCCATTATTCCACACACAAAGAGGCTGCAGACCTTTAGAAAGCTAACGGCACGGAGCTCGCTAAGCTGATGCTATCTGTTGTTCCAATGCTGATTGGCTGAAAGTTGGCTCGAGCCTGTACTGCCCAACTCCTGCCACACATTTGAGAACAAACAGGATAAAAAGGTGGCTGTAAGATTGGAGCCAGGTGAGGCACTACTCGGAGGTTTGTTCAGCCTGAGCTCTCCTTGCTGTAATGATGCAGCTTTATTGTCCAGACAGGCTTGTTGAGCTTGTAGGTTCACCTCAGTTCACAAAGTTTCCTTCTAATATTATGTTGCAATGGTTAGTCTACTGCTCTGTACATAAGTTGGGCAGTTTGGAGGTGAACGAGTTCTTTAAATCTTAGCATTTATGACGGGATAATTGCAGGTCAGAGCCTTCTGTGTTGGAGAAGTCTCTGTACAATGATCTTTCCCAATGCTACCATATGTTATGTCATAAATGGAGGTATGAGTGTATTGTCATATCTGGTTTAAACAATGTTAAACTTTATATAATGTTGGATATAATTTTAATATTTCCTTTTTAATATATTTGTAGCTTTGTAGTTTGATTTTCAGACAATTTTTCTAATCTTCTGTTATATAATAATGTTCGTACTGGTGGAGGTTTTCCGAATATTATTCTGTGTTAATTTATTGTAATCAAACTCCAATCTTTAGTTGACCGGCTTCATATTGCTCTGGTCTCAGAAGTGAAGTGTTTCCAGCAGTCTGACACCTTCAGATACACACTGGGAAAATAAAAACAAGCATAAACTGGAAAGTCACTAACAAGTGGCAACAGTAGCATGTAACACATCACTAACAGTACAGAGCCTGGAGAAATGTGTGTGTGTGTGTGTGTGTGTGTGTGTGTACTCACGTGAGGCAGTAGGTGAAGGAGAGCGTCCCCGCTGAGCGTGCCTACAGCCAGCGCCACCAGGAAGGTGAGCAGGAACTTGAAGCAGGACTGTTTGAGAATGGGCACGAGTACGACGCCGAGCAGAGACAGCAGGCTGATGATGGTGATGGACACAAAGCCCCAGACCCAGACCCACACTGGGGAGACAGGAAGCACAGGTAAGTCTGTGGAGCATGAACAGATATGAGGTCTGGCAGGCAGCACTTTTACACATTAGCAATACAGAAGCACGGACAGAAGGACAAATGTCTTGTAATAAACAGCTGAATCACATGCAGTCTCATTTTCAGCCAGTTCTGTAGACTTGAGCAACAAAAACTCCACAAACAGCCGCAGCTTTATTATCATTTGGCTACTGGCTGCTCGTAACTTGCAGTTTCTCGTTTTTGAAAGCATCCCAGCTGCATGTGAGAGCAACGTTTCTCCAGAGGCTGTCCATCCGCAGCGTCCTTGTGATGACATATGACGCCTAAAGCAAAAAAACATGATGTGACATTTCAGCAGATTTTCACCCTCCTCATTTTTCACACAAGGCCGCAGTCATCAGACCCGAGAGGCGAAAGAAGCAGAGGGAAAAGCTGCGCGATCATTTAAACTGTCAGTCTGGGATGCATCGCACAAGTCAGAGAAAAGTTTGCGATTCTCTTTGTCAAAGGCGACCAAATGTTTAATGTAGGATGAAATTCAATGTCACAGTGAAGCTGGCGCTGCGTGTGATGCAGCCAGGCTCCGGCACTGATGACATTCAGACTCAACAATGTCTACAGACTAAAAACTGGCCTCTTACAGGCAATTGACTTCAGAAGAGTGTGACAACAAAGCCGAATACTTTCTAGCAGTTAGTCTAGTGCAAGTGCAGTAAGGCTAGTCTGAGGACTCTGTTATTCCTGTTACTCAGTCTTGTAAGATTTTTTTTATTTCTTTAAAAAAGGGGTTTTCTATAAATGTATATCAAACTGCAATTGAGCTAAATTTATATAAAGCTACATAAAGCCAGAGAGGAAGAATCTGTTAATTGGTGTAAAAGCCCACAGGCAAACAGACTTCCTCTCCCGTACAATCAGTCCCGGGTGGTGTAGCTGTAGATGACCAAAAACATGCTTCATGTCTGACACAGTGGTCTTCAGAGAGACTGAATTAGGCTGCTATTGTACCATTACCAGCTGCAGGATTAAAAACATCCCAGAAAACGTCTTGTAGGGCCACCAGGATTCCTCCTGAGAGAATTGTTTCAGCTAAAGTACACTTGTGCTGAACAGCCTGTCATTAGCATGAGCAAAATGCAACCAGCACTCATTTAGAGTCCACTCCTTTCTTCTCAAGCAGTAACAACAACAGGGTTTTAGACGTTTGTGTTGAATTTGTCATAGTTCTGTTTCTGCGCTCGGCTTCCATCCGTGTGCTCATTTTTTGCCAGTTTTTACATTTTTCCCAGTGCAGTAAGAACGAAAATGATCAGAGCTTTTAGTTTCTTCATTTTAAGTGTGCAACAATGGATTTTTACAATTTCATGTGCAGCATGCACAAATCTGTCAACAAAAACACCAAAGTGTGTCAGCAACATCACACTTAACAAGACACATTATTAAACAGAAACACTTAGAATCACAGATAATAATGTGAGCATCCATCCTGTTTCCTGCCTCCACTGTGAGCTCTCACCAGTCACATGTTAATTCTTCTTATATCTGGCTCCGACAAGTTCTCTATTTCTTTCACGTTCTTCTTCCTATAATTCAGTCGTACCTTTTTTTTTCTGGTCCGGTTACTGTCGTAGTGGTGCAGAAAATAAACTGGGTGTAAAACATCATCATAACTCAGCTGTAATGTGATGTCACAGGCCGGGGTGCAAAGTTTTGGAGTTGTGTTCCCCAGCCTCGGGACGCTGCTGGGCAATGTGCATAACAAATATCCCTGCTCTATTAGAAACACTTCAAAGTTGCATCAAGCTGCTTTCCTTTCCCTTGTCTTATAATAGCGGTTCGGTCTGAACGTGCTGGCCATGAACAGGAAGGCTTATATTTTCAGTATCGGCTTGTTCCGACATGACCGTCGTACTTTTTCTGTGTCATGGTTACTGGTTTCAATGTCTTCAGCTCCACTTTGTTCAGAGCTTCGTCAGAAAGACGACCTGAACATGTAGAGTAATTTTCCCATTTTAGTTCAGAAACACAAACTTCTCGTTTGGTCACCGACCCGTCTCCACTGTGCCGTACAAACTAAGCTTTCACAGCTGGCTGCCATCTTATTTGTCGCCATCAGGTGGAACGCGGCGTTACCCTGAGAGGCAACTGTACATCAGCCAGACAGTCCATCACAGCATCACTGCAGGTCCTTCACACTCACGCAGCTCATCTACTTCTCTATCTCATTACCTCTGTGTAGCTGTGTGTATGCAGACGTGGAGGTGAGCCGGCGGTTGCAGCAGAGCAGTTCAGCGCAGTGATACAGGAACAAAAGAGAGGAGAAGGAGACCAACCGGTGTGTGGCTTCTCTCCAATTACGCATCTCCTGTGAGCCATGGCTCAGAAAAATGGCCCACGGTGTTGCTTAGGCTCTCCTAATTGGCACAGTGCAAAAAGAGGGGGAGTGTGAACCGGTGAGAAAGAACAGCACTTTTTCTGAGCTCCCCCGTGAAGGCCAGCAGGAGGTAGATGAGAGGCAGCTCTGCGGCGTGCGATGATGGGTATGGTTGAATCTTGGTGCTCCGTTTCAGAAAATCTAACGCTTCAGGTTTTCCACTAATGAGGCGCCATCGCTGCCCCTTTGACTTGTTTGTGGCGTCTCCCTCATCATCATTATCATTTTTAAGACTGCGGTGAGCGGCGGCACGCTGCTGCCGGAGGCTCACATGATGCAGGTTTCTGCAGAGTTTGTGCGTTTAATAATTAAAAGTTAACTCAATTGAACTTAAGTGGTTGCTGCTTTATTTCATCCCAACCGCAAAACTTTAAAGAGCTGCTTTTTTCTGCTAGAGTGACTTTCTGTGAGTCAAGCTGCACTTTGCACCTCTGATCCAAATTAAGGCGGGTGATGTGAAACGTCTTATGGCCCGACGCTTGCAATGTTGCCCGTTTACAGCCCCACAACTTTCTACTTCCTTCCTACTGACACAGTTACACTGCAGCAACGATAGGGACCAAAACAAATGCATTACAACAGGATCCCACTGATTACGGCACATTTTCTGTTATCTGTTAAGATTTTTACCTTCTCAGCTCACAATGAACAAACTCTTAAGCTTTACAAGTCTACAAGGGGTTTGATCTTTCTTTTCTTGTGCAAATTGATTACAGATGGTAGTTTGATTTTTATAAAGATTTTATGACTTTATGAGTTTTATTTCTCCACTTGTAACTCATTAACTTAAGAAATTGTGATTTCGTAATTTGAAGTCTTGTAAATATAGTGAAATACTGAAGTCCCAGAGCAGAGCTCAGCTCTGATCTTCATTCTTTATCTTAACTTTCAGCCTCTTTCATTTTTGGGTTTTGTTACACAACCTATAGATTAAAGCTAACTTTTTAACACAAATACGATAAAAAAGTCATTTTTATCCAAGACTTTCCATCCACCAGCAAAGAAAGCCAACATTTTTCTGAGGGCACAGTGTAATGGCGAGGAATCTTTGAACACGAGAAGTCTGTATATAAGAATATCGGTCTTCTTACTGTATATACCCTGACATCACTGAGGAGGGGTCCGTCTGACATTCCCACTCAGAAAAGTTCACTTTATCCATTTTCTGTGTGTTAGTTCCTGCTGACAGTCATTAACTTTACACAGGTGATCTATTTGCCTGCAGCCGCCTGACAGGACGAAAACAAATAAAACTGTATTACTTAGAAGGGTTCTGCTTGACTTGGTGAGTTAGGCGGTGCAGCAGCCCTGCAGAGCTGCATCATGTTGGCGGTAGAAGTCAGAATAGTTTGGCCGACAATAAACAGGATTTCCTAAAATCTGCTTGTGTGCTTTACTGGGATTTTGTTTCTGTTTTTCTTTTCTCTGTGAGGCAGCGAAGTATTTACAGTGTTAGGAGTCGGTGCTTGACACACAGCAGTGAAAGAAGCTACGTTAAACACAATTTAAAAAGGTCATGAACAAATAAATGAGAAAAGATTTGCATCAGACAGTTAACACAGAGTCTGTTTAACATGACTGAAACACAGCCGTAATGTAAACAGCTGTCTGATTGGTTGTTTCTGATTATTTGCATAAAAATCCACAATACTGATGTGGTGTGATTAAAAAATCATGTCTAACTCAGCTTTAACTTAACGGATCTGATTCTCCAAAATGAGATGAACACAACTAGACTTCTCCCCAATGCCCCCACCCACAAATCTGATTCATTTAGTTGTGTTTAAATCTGGATGTGCAGAAAAAAACGCTTTACTTTCATCTTTACAACATCTCCAGTTAAAAAGATGGAAGTGACACAATCTTAATATCAGGTGAACACAACAGAAAAACCTGTGTGTAGCAGCAGAGGGTTTATATAGCGTTGAACAATCATTTGTACTGTGCATTGTGTTTTGCAGCTTTTAAGCCCCCCCATCAGCAGATAACGATAAGTATGTCAGCCATGCAATGTTAACACAGAAGCTGCATGTTGTGAAAATACCAGGAAGATTTTGGAAAAAAATCCAGCAAAGGACTGAAAAATGTAGCTACAGATTTTTCACATACAACATTACAGCAGTGAATGACGCGTCGTTATAATTCTCTGATTACTTACTGTTATCAAATTTTGACAGTCAAGTTAACAGGCTCACTGACTATCAGTGTCCTCCACAAGTCCACTAATAAAAGGGAAATATCCCTTTAAGAAACCCTAATGAGCTTAAATAAAGGTTATACAAATGTGACCCTGGTGACACAACTGTGCTGCGTGACCGTTAAGAAGAAGTAAAACAGGGAAAGCACATATGCTGTTATGATCTTACGGCTCTGTAATTCTCAGCCTGAAAAGTCTTTGGGTGAACAGTTTTACACTGAGGAACATGTGAGATGCTCTTTCTTATCTGTAACACATTTAAGACGCTCTGGTGTTGTAGATGTGTCAGAAAATTTAGATTAGTGCCGCTTGTTTACGTGTGCTCTCAAATAACAAGAAACTTGCCCTAATTTTTAATTTTCTGTTTCTTTCTTTTGAACTAAAGTTGTTCTTTTAACTGAGAGCATCGACTCTGCAGCTCTCTCTGGCTGAAATTAAACTCTTTCCACGGTGGCCTCAGCAGTCATCATCAGTATCAGTCTGTTATCTCAACTGATTACATCATTATGAGAGACTTTACACAGTCAAAGGTGATGTCAAAATGACAAGATGACAATGTACTGATTTTACCCCTAAGCACATCCCCCCCTTTTCCAGAGGGGAGATCCTTGTTTCCTTTTGGGATTAGGGTGAAATGTGTCACATAGTCCTTCCATCAGGGCCTTGGAGGCAGTTTGGATGGCTGCATGACAGAAAAGTCCTGCAGGAGGGAAACACTGAGAGGTCGGGCTGATACTGGAACACTGACATAGTATGACACCTTCTGGGGCCCTACTGTTTCATCAAAGAGATTACATTCATTGTTTTAACAACGTTTCCATAATCTTAGCTTCTCATGTTTTACTTATCCTGGCCAGTTAATCAGTCCCGGAGGTACACTCAGTAATGACGCAGTTATTAGCCTATTAGCTTACAGCACACAAGCAGTGCTGTAATCAAGCAGTGACGAGATACGAACGGTTAAAAGATAAGGCCGGAGTACCTGAGTACATGAGGATCTTCACATCATACTTTCAGCAAACTAAGCCTCTGGAGTAGGGCTGGGTATCACTCCAATTTTCCTAAATCCAATCGATTCGATTCACAAGAGCAAAAATCTAGTCGATTTCGATTCAATTCGATTTGATTAAATATCGATTCATTTTCAGATATCAATGTCACATAAATATTTCTTAAATATTAGAGATTCGCAGATGGCATTTTTTATGAAGTGCTGAAGCAATCTTTCAACAGTGTGTATTTTATATACATTTAATATTCATGTTTTCATTGCTTTCATGTCATAAGGATATGCTGTACATGTGGCCGTCTACAAGCTTAATGTGAGATAAACGCTCGCTACATCCCCTCCAGTCAAAAGGGACCAGGCGGACCCGGCTCTTACCGGAACTGACCGGCTCCAGGGCTTCCTGCTCCACCTCCATCTGATGGTAGTGGCGGATGCAGACGCGAGTGTCTATCTGGTAGAGCAGGGCGGGGCACAGGTAGGTGAACTGGCTGGCAGAGATGAGCGAGTCGGGATTCAGGCCGTAGTAGCTGAGGAGCTGAGTGAGGTTCAAACACTGGAAGGAAGGAGGGAGGAGGCGCTGATCAATAAGATGAAGAAACCAATCGATTTCATCGTTTTTACATTTCATTTGCTGCTTTTTCATTAATACATGATCAGAAATAGTGTTTTATTTTACTTTCCAAGGGGAGAGTAGGAAGGAACTTTTCCTGACACCTGAAGCCGACCCACCTCTTCATGCTGATGCGTCAGCCCACCGGGATGCACGGGGAGCAGCGGAGGCGCTGGTGTGACGGTGCCGCCTGTAGCCTCTCTCTTGTCTTTATGGGAACCACTGTGGCCGTGGTGGTGGTGATCGTGACTCTGCTCATGCTCATCAGACGGGGTTTTGTTCGACCCTCGCTGACCTTTGACCCGCGCTGTTTTTCTGGGCCTTTTGGTTCGACTCTCTGTCGGCGCGGTGGAGGGCCGAGGAGCCCGGGACGGTTCTGAATGGAGGGGGGGTGGCTGATGGTGGTCGTAAGGAGGGGCCACCGTGTCTGTATCTATTTGATGCACGTGATGGTTGTCATGGTCGTGATCCTTGTGGTCCGCTGGCATCGGATCCTGCTGGGTTTGGTGCCCGTCGTGGTGCGTGTGACCGTGCGAGTCGTGCTCATGCCCATCAGCAGGCTCGGCGTGGTCGTGATGATGTACGTGGCTGCGGTGTTTGGTGGGAGAGGCAGCGGCTGGGCTGGCCGCCGTGGTGTGGCTGCAGCGGGTGGGAAGCTGTTCTCTGTGCGGATGGTGGGAGCGCGGCGTGTCATGAGGATGCTCGTGCTCATGATGGTGGTCTTCGTTTCTGGGGGAATGCGAGTGGAGCCCCTCCTGCACATCCAGCAGGTCGAGGTGGGCCACATGGTCGTGCCCCAGCTCCTCATGGTCCACGCCCACCAGCTTCACTTCCCCCAGGCCCAGGCTGAACAGCAGGCTCTGAAAGCCCTGGAAATCTAAGCGGTCCTTCTGGCCGTAGCGGCTGAACAGCTGCTGGATGTAGAAGTGCAGCTCCTCCTCCAGCATGTCCTCCTGCGGGCTCCTGGGCGGCGGGGACACCGTGGCGGCTCTCACGTACGGAGCCTCGGAGATCTGCAGGTCACTGTGGGCGCTGCTGTGGTTGCCATGGTGATGTCCGCCGTTCTGATGGCTGTGGCCTTCTCCTCGGCAGTGGTTGCACTGGTGGAAGAGGAAGGTGAGCACACACAGGAAGCAGAACTTTGTGTGCACGTGGACTCGCATTGTCCCCTCTCTTCTGGTCCCCTGCAAAAAAAAAACATAAAGAGAAAAATGTTTCACATCAGGAATTTCTCCGGTCAGAAGAAGCAAACGGAGCTGAACAATCTCCTCATTTAACTTCTTCTTGGCGAGAGCCGCCTGTACATGTGCCGGCATGAGATGTGTGCAGTAAAGCAGATGTTTTCACACACTAGGAAGCAGCGATCCTAACATGTAGCAAAACAATATGACGAGGAGAAACTCAGCTAAGAGACTCATCCAAACTTAAATACAGGTCGAACGCCAAACAACAGTCTGGGCATGAAGCAAAAACACGAAAGCATCCAACGTTCAAGCGAAAGCACATAAACAAGGTGTAATATGAAAGCAGAGACTCTGAGTTAGCAACCAGAACCATTAACTGTGATTACTTTTGCTGTTTTGTGGTGAAAAGTTTTATTCTATCTCTTAAACTCTGCTAATGTGTTCTCATATGACTCTGAAACGAATCATGAAGGTCCGCCTAGTTTCCAGGGAGGTTTTATAGGGAAGTATTCACATGCCAGCCCCTTTGATGCATTACAGTATCTTGGGCCTTTCTGTGGATTTTCATAGTGTTTCTAAGGTGAATGTGGGGGATCCCCACCCCCCACCCCCCCATTCTCCTGACTCTGACCATTGATAGAGGTGTTCATCAACATTGGCTGATGGCTTCCTGAGATATATACCTGCGTAACACCTACATTAAAAGATCTTGGAAACTGCTCGGTTCACTTTTTTAGATTCTACTTAAGCCCAGCTCCTCGTCAAAAATTACTTTACTCATTCCTGGATGAACCGGGCTGCTGAGGAGATAAACATTTACATTTTCTTCTGTTTTCCAGTTGAATTTACTCTGTCACAGTAACACACAACACATTCTGACACGTATGTAGCGATCTCACATGACTCAGACATGTTTGGCGACCAAAATTGATACACAGCCCCTGCAGTTGTACAGATATACCTGGGCTATGTCCTCTTGTACAGGAGGTGGCAAACATAGGCCTGTTATGGATGGAGAGATTTAATCCTGTCTCAGTGACTTTGCTCCTACAGAGGCCAATAGGAGCATCTGAACATCAAGCATCACGACCCACAGGTAATGCAGAATGAGAAGATTTACAACAGCTGACATATTATTGTATGAAATTAACCAGAGAATGAGGATAACAAGCCCTCAGACAAACACAACATCCAAAGCTGCAGCACCTTTATATGAGAAGACTGAATCGAGCCTTTCTGGAGCACAGGAAGCTCTCTGCTGAGGATTGAGTAACAAATTGCTTGTTTTCTCCCACTTAAAAAAGCCTGAAGCAGCAATATCATTCCAGTCAAATGATCCTCACACGGCCTCTTGTGAAGCCTGTAGGCGGTTAGAGGCATGAAGGGTGGGAGTGGAGGGAAATAAAGAGAGGTCAGATGAGGAATACTGCAGGATAATGGTATGATGGCGTACAGCATGCACCAGAGAAATGCATGTCTGCACACACACACACACAGACACACATTTGTGCCACCGGCTGCCTGCTTGTTAGGAAGGTTTGCACAACAGGAGGGAGCAGCTTTGTGCAGATCACAGACAAAAACAAAGATGACAGACCAGTAATAACAGATCAGTGAAAAAATTAATAAAAAATAACTACAAATGCAACTGCATCGATTTTTTCATGGACGCTCACAAGACAGTAAAACAAAGATTTAGAGGAAGGAAGAGAAAAATAAGCAACATAAATACTAGAAGAAAACACAATCGTTATACTGATGTTGAACAAGTTCTTTAACCCACCAGAATGATTAAAACCAACATCTTAATACCTACATTTATTTACAATTATATAAACACAAAATGAAAGTAGAAAAATATGGAAAAAGCAGAAAAGACTGTAATGAAATAAAATATAATTGAATATTAAAAATGATTAATATTAAATAAACTGACAAGTGAACAAAACAAATAAAGACAATTTTTTACAGTTTTAAAAAGGCCAGAAGTTATTGGTTGTAGCTTTGTGCCAACAAGGACCAGTATTGTGTGTGTCCCATTCCTGCCCTTAGGACCGGACACAGACAGGACAACACCGGGGCATTGTGTTGTCCTCTGGAGGTCGATGGGCAGGACCTGAACCAGCACAGCCTGCACATGCTCCATCACATTGGGTTTTTTAGACTTCTGAGTTTGTGATCTACTGGAGTCACAGTCCAGCTTCTACGATGAGGACGGAGTGTTTATCCTAACAGTGATCAGCTGGAAGAACGCGCCACCTTGATGAACACCAGGGCTCTGCTTTCTTTGCACCATAACATGATAGGCGACATTCAACTTTGATGTCACGGAGAAACGGGCTGACATGCACTCATGTTACAAATATAATATTTCCACAGACCCTCAGTACGTCCCAAACAATGAATACCGTCAAACAGACGGAAAAAATAGCTGATCACAAAGGAAACCTTCAGGAAAAGTCCTTCAAAGTGAGAACAAAGCCCTTTTTTATTGATCAAAGCCTTAATCATTGTCCAGACGACATCAATAGCTTATCAGCTGATGACTATAAACTCATAATGAAGCTCCCTCTCACCACACAAGATCAACTATTTCCATATAAGCAGTCAGAGCTGACGGACCTGGAAATTGAATGAGATGGGATACATTTACTTTTTTTCTAATATGGAGACATTGTTATCACAAAAACCTTACAGGAAACACCACACACAACCTATTCACCGCTTCAGAAGGCCATAAAGACGATGACAAGATGTATAAAAAAAACGTGAGCAAACAAACCAACGATCTAACACCATCTTCATTTAAAAATCTAATCACTGAAAGCAAAAGCACTCACCTGAATCTGAGGCTTTTCCTTGGCTGAGTTGTGTGTAATCAGAGTATGATGGCAGTCTGAGCGAGGCAGCAGACTAAGTATGGTTACAAATCTGCTACACTGCTGCAGACAAGACAGTGTTTATAAACATGAGACAGCAGCGACCTATGAACCTAGCAGCAGATAGGCAGGGGGCGAGACCAGGACTTCATTTTAAGAGCACACCCTCGAAGCAACACGGCCTGCAGCACTTCCTGATAAGAGCCTTTGTTGTTCTTGGCATTTCAGGGAAACAAGAGAACCTCTTTTCAGTCTAACTGTGAGTTCACTAAACTGATGTGAAAAGTAAGCATTGAAAATCTATTTTAAGGGAGTTTTTCTACTTAATTGAAACTGAATATGAGGCTTCTTTTTGCTTACATTTCAGCCTTAATGGTCAAATAATGGAAACTAAGGATTTCCCATGAGTTGTCTGAGATTTAATCACGACTGCATTGTTACAGTGAAGGAGAATTTTAAAACGTCCTCACACCTCAGAAAAATACTAGAGGAAATTATACATGACAAATTCAGAATTTTAAATTAAAAAGTTTATGATAAAAAAAAAAAAGCTTTGGCTTACTCTGGATACATCCGACAACACTGCCTTGAACATGTCGGACATCATACCACTACAATAAATTTACATAACCTTGAAAGTGACCCAACGATAACCTTACACAGCAAATGCCTCCTGTATGCACCCTGAGCTTTAGCTGTGCTGCCTTCCATACATCAGCATGACCGACAGAGATGCTGCCCGTCTCCTAGATGTTTGTATTTCGGTTGCTCCTGGTTATAATCAATTAATGAATGAATATAAATCTCATGTTGTGTTATTATACAGATATGTGATGCTGAATCAGCACAGAAAGGAGGTGAAAGAGCCCACCTCCTCATCAAGTAAAGCTCCTAGTCAACCATGAAATATATTTGATAATGAAGATGAGTATTAATACCGCACACATGCACAATAGTTCAGTTTGGAATCACTGGCTCACAAATATAATCCACCCTAATGCTGGATCAGTGCTTGATATACGAGGAATTTGTTATAATTGCTGATAATTTCACAGAATTTATAACGCGGGAGTTTCCCAGAGATCTATTTCCTTTAAATCATGATATCAGCTGAAAATCTAAAAACAACTGATGCCCTGTTTGTTTTTGTGTGTCTCTGTGGGGATGGAATGGGGTGGTATGGTAGGGATGTCACTAATACCTGACATCACAATTAATAACAGTGTCAAACATGCAATAAACTAATTGTAACCATCTCTCATTATTGTCTATTTCCAGAAAAGACTACAAAAACCTATGGATGCATGTTAAAACATCAAACTGGAATTAATCTATAAAAAGGATTTAGCACCATTGTGGCTGTCATTGACTGCAGCTCTGACTTGCTGCTCAGTGAATGTAAGCAGCAAACAGCCAACATGTCTCATATGTTCTCTTCTTCAGGAAGCAACATTTTAACAACATGGCCGTGTAGAGAGGTATGCCAAGTGTTAATCATGACTAAAGTGAGACCACCTTTGTGTGACACAAGTGGAAAATTGTCTCTCCTTCTTTAAATTTATGTGGTATTCTGCCTTTCCTCACTACATAACGTCCGTTCAGCTTCTTCTTCTCGCAGGTGTACGTCCTGCCTGGTATTTGATGTTGACTTTGTTCACTTGCTGTTTTGTTTGCTCAGACGCTGGCAATGCAAGGAGACCCAGCAGGGGGTCTCTCGTCAGCACAGCTTCTTCACATCAGCTCGGTGTATAGGAGGCCAAAGAGAGAGCAGAGCCAGAGTGATGCCTTACATCACTGCAGGAAGTTCAAAGAAAGCTTCAAGTTTGAGGAAATCAACAACATGTGATCTGAGGTAAGACAACAGAACCAAGGCCTGGAGCAGGGATCGCATGTCGGGATCCCCCGCAATGTTTGGAGTGGACCCCCTGCTGTTGGTTTGTCGGAGAACATGCTAAACTAAGCTCATCCAACACTTCATGTGCACAATCCACTGTGAGCTAACGCACTGAGACTACAACTTCCACATGGGGATCATGTCAAATTAAACTCAGTTTTAAAAAAAACAACTTATTTTGTTATATCTAAAGCGTTTTCCTGGAGACTGACCTGAAATGTTTTCCAGCATGGTTTCCAATTTGTTAATGACAAAGAAACACTGTAAATTCTGTGACAGAGGGAAGAAAAAAAGTTTCTGACCTCTAAGCTGCTTCATATGATTCTCACACGACCATTAGCATCCCTCTCATCTAAGTAGCAAACTGCTGTCTGCAGGGGAGCGGGCGGAGGCATGAAGCCAAAAACTTTTATTCTATTCATGTATCCCAGACATGCAGCACAGAAACTCGTGTTCAGTTACAAAACAAGTACATTGTCCTTTGAGAGTAAAACCTGAGAGTTTAGCAAACATGAGATTTTAGCTGCTTCTAATTATTTTAGAAAAACTCTTAAGATTTTCAATTTCTTTTACTACACAACACATGAATGTGTGGTTTTCCAGACTATTGTGATATTTTGAGCGTTTCAATTAAATTGCCAAGTAGTGAAAAAGTTTCCGAAAGCCGTGGTGCTACATCAGCTTCCACTTATTGATCCACACTGCAAAGCCAGGAAGGTAAATCAACACAGGTTCTCAGTAAAAGATGTGTGAGAGCGCATACAAGTGAAAGTACAGCTGTGTCTTTTTTAAGGAAAGTTGTTGGTGCAGAACAAAGAAATGTGAGTCTTTCAATGGTTTCTCTCCTTAAACAAAAATATTTTTACACTGATGTAAAGCAGAGTGCTGTGTATAAAATGACAGATCTTTATAATGTGCATATCATAATAGATATAAATACACAACATAAAATATTCTTTATGTCACGGCCTTCAATTCCTCACTTTTGATTTTAAAAAACGGATGCAAGATAACTTTTACATCGTCATGCTGCTGAGAAACAACATCTGGTTTTTGGAGGTTTGCAGGGTTTTCTGACTCTAGTTCCCCCGTCTTTCTCCTGTCTTGTACTGAACTTTCTGGTGAGGCTTCAGGTGGTTGACTGACAATCTGTGTGCATCATTGTCAGGTTTAAACCAAAAACATGAGGAACATGGGGTTTCTCTTCAGCATATGGATCACAGCATTTTCACCATCCTCACTACAACCTTTCCCAGCAGAAATTTTCTTTGTCGCGTTAAGTCCACGCAATAATCCAGCTTCTGGGCCTACCTCCTTGGTATATGTCGGGTGACAGGGGAGGGCAGTAAATGAGGAAAATGAAACTGAGCACACACGGAGTTGTGAAATCTGGTGAAAAGGGGACAATAATTAAATAAAGACTAATGCGCGAGGACAGGAACATACTGACCTAATTTAGCTGTGAGTAAAGGTGGGACGAGTTGGTGAGAAATCAGAGTTAAACTGTGGGTTTTCAGAAGGAGGCTTACATTTGATCAACCAGGAATGAGACACGCAGACATGTCTATCACTTGCACACCTGCCATGGTGAAATCCATGTAAAGCTAAACATGCTAAAGCTAACATTGTAACAAACTACAGGGGGTTTGCACGACTGCAAACTTACAGCTACCACAGCTCTTTTGTCCACATTTATCATGCTGTACTATAAAAAACGTGTTAGGTGAACAAAATGTCATATTTACAGAGGACATTCATGACAACAGTCCGTTACAAGTTAATGCATGTGTTGTTTAACAAAAGTACAAATAATGAACGGAAGCATTTAAAAATTCATGTATTATCTTCACACTTTAGATCACAGTGGACTAAATCTAATTGACATTTAATTAGAGTTGTTCCGATATTGGTATCGGTATCGGAAATGCCTCAGATACTGCCTAAAATTCTGGTATCGGTATCGGCGAGTACTGGAGTTCAGGGTGCAATTCAATACCAAATAATTTATGAAAATAAGTAGGCCTATCTATTTACTGATTAGCTCTGTTAGCTCTGACACAGTTCTTTTTTATTGTTCTTAAAACAGTTTCACTGTGCAGCCGTCTGCAGCCTGCTGTTTTAGACGGTTAGACAAGGTTGGACAAAGAGCTAATAGTAATGATGTCAGCGGTGTGGCAGTATTT